>CATIWJ010166606.1:0-13018 GCA_949640765.1 Croton laevigatus | reverse complement strand
TTGAAACTAATATAATAAATTTAACAAAGAAAGGTTGCTTGAATTATGGTTTCTACTTTATTCATTTCCTATGACCAATATCAAGGTATCCCTTTATGCTCTTTAATTAGCCAAAAAATAACATGGATTCACACTCCCTTTCGAAGCATACTTGAATAAAGGGATAATTAAAAAAAAGATAAGAATTTAAAAAAAGAAGAAGAAGATTACATATATTATATATTTTAATTTAAATAGGAATCAAAACTCAAAAACTAAAATCAGTGTGATCAAGAGGTTCATCAAGAAGAATAAAGAGATTATTTGAATATGTTGATAAAGATTTCATAGCTATCTAGTTCTTAAAAAAAAAAAAGTTCGATAAATATGCAATAATGTCACAAAATAGTAAGATTATACTATTATTTTACATTTTCAAATCTAGTACAGCTTTAAATTTATTAAAAGCCAATTTATAAATTAAATAGTTTTTTCAATTATTTTATGGCCTATATTTGACATTTAGTTAATCAAATTACCACTTATTTCAAAATGACTTTTATTCGGAGTGTACTCAATTTGAGGTGATAAAAAAAAAAAAGAACGAAGCATGATTTAATTATCATTTTATGACAGACTGCAAAATTGTTACACGGATGTTTATATATATATATATATATATAGTAAAAGTCACTTACTAGCTGGTACACAAACAAAATTTGCACTCCTCCTAGCAGTGTAGAATTAATATGCAAAGACAAGTTTTAAAGCTGAATTGATCTAAATATTGTTTGAGGATTTAAAAGCTATTGGTATAATAATTTAACAGGTTGTTTATACCAAACCCACACATCAATAAAGGTTCATAAGTACTTTATATACGTTGCTCCGATCTTGGGTTTCTAATTCCATACCTTCTGTCTTTTGTTCCTTTAGATCGGAAAAATAACACTTATCTAAAACTACCCACAATTTTTAGCCTGGGTTTGCGTCCAAATTATATAATTGTAGTATATTATTTACAAAAATACAAATCAGACTTACCAAGGTTGAATATATAATTTGAAAATGACTTTAACAGAAATTTGCCCATGAATAACATAATCGTCTTATTGAAATTAGGGTTGTAAATGCTCGACTCGTTAAATGCTAACTCGAAGTCGCTCGTTTAATAAATGAGCCGAGCTTGAGCTCAATTTTTGATCTCGTCAAATAAAAGAGCCGAACGAGCGAGCTCAAGCTCTATTTTTGAGCTCGCCAAATAAACGAGCCGAGCTCGAGCAAGCAATTGTTCGGCTTAGGTCGGCTCGGCTCGTTTGCAGTCCTAATTGAAATAAAAATCATAGAAAAAGAAAGTATATTTTAAAAATATTGTGACAAAATAGTAAATTAAAGGAAAATTTACAAAAACATCCCCTTGTTTTACCATATTCTATGATTTCCTCCCTATCTTTTTTTAGTAGACAAAATTATCCCTGGTTTTAAATCTGTTGGACAAATATACTCTTACGTTTTTTTTTTTTTTGTTAAAATAATAGTAGAATAACCAAAATATAATTTTACAAGCATTTTTTAAAAGATTAAGAAATGAATGACTGTTTTGCATTTTTTATCTTATTCTTCGCCGGAATCCCAGTCACCGTCAATAGGTCACCGTCTGTCATTGGTATTCTACAAATAAAGCCAAAAATCAACACAACACACATCCTCAGATTTCGATGCAAGGGTTCCAAATATATAATTATACCTAACTGAATTCTTGCCGTTTGGCCGGAAAATCATAAAACCAAATTGGACGGTCGCCGGAAAGCTCAACTTTCAAAACCGGTGACCAAATAATTCAAACTTTATATCAAAACGAAGCTTACAATAAGAGGATTCATAATATACCTTAAACTGGACGAAAAATGGCCGGAAGACATAAAAAAATACATAAAAAATCGTCGGTGAACAATAGCGGAAATAGTATTGCCGTTCTTCTAGCCGCGCGTACTACTAGCTTGGTTGCCGTCATGCCAACAGATTTAAAACCCATGGATAATTTTGTCCACTAAAAAAAAGATATGAAGGAAATTGTAAAATATGATAAAATACATGGAGGTTTTTAATAAATTTTCCTAAATTAAATCATAAATTAAGATTAAAAAAATATAAACTTCCCTTTAATTAATATCAGCTTTGTCTTTTATTCCTTTAGACTGGGGAAATAGCACTTATCTAAAACTACCCACAAATCTTAGCTTCATAATTAAGAATTAAGTTATGGACTTGGCCAAAGAGTATAGCAAGAATCCAATTTGAGACATTCGCATCCTATTATTATAGGATACCAACTATGCCACACCCTAAAATGCTAAAATATGGAGGCTAAAGGACTGTCAACTTCTCTCTTAATTTTAAAACCGCGCCGTATTTGGTTAAATATTACCGTTTTGCACTTTTCGTTTTAATATAAAATGCATGTCGATTCTCTCTCTCTCTCTCTCTCTCTCTCTCTCTATATATATATATATTTGTTTTCCATCTGTTGCTCTGCTCTTACTCATCTCCTCTATATAACCTATTTCAGTCTCACAGGCTTCACTCAGTTTCCCTTTTTTCATCTCTGCAATTTTCCTGCCTCATTCTTATGTATAAGGGCAGATCATTTCTATTATCTGAGAACTTAAATAAAGTGTGGCAAGAGGAAGCTTATTCTTCATCACCTGCAAGATATTTTTTTTTATTTATAGTTTTATTCCCTTAAAATTGGTTTTATATGTTTGGTTTTAGATTTTAATTTTAAATTCAGGAGGTTTGCGGAAATGTTGGTAAAATTCGATGCATTATTTGATCACTTAATGCAATGCTGAAATTTGGTTTGAAAATGTATTGAAAGTAAGAGTCGGCAGTAAACTACAATTGTAGCTATTTATTTATCTCATTAATCAGCAGGATTATGTGATTTATTGCTTAAGAAAATTTTCCTGTTGTCTATGCAGATTGTTTTCTTTGCAGGGTACAGTAGATAATCAAACAAGTGCTTAGTGAAGTTCTCTACAAGTTTGACTATTATTATGTAATTTCAAATTACCACCGGAGAATGTGAAAATATGATTATATTTGATATATGTGTTTAAGCTTTTATTTAGTAGAAGGAAATTCGGACCCGCAACTAACAAGTAGACTTTATCCTATTGTCTTCTTCAAATAATCAACTAACTAATATCAATTTTAATTATAAAAAAAAAAATTGAAACCTTAATCAGAATCACCACTCATCCGAATACTTATAATCACCAAATACATCTCAATGTATGGAAAGAATTCCAAAAATCACATCACACCCACAAAAAAAAAAAAAGATGAAAATAAAAATCCTATTTAATGATGGTAAACACGGTCTGCACAATAGTAAGAATCAAGAAAGTAGCAGCCACAATTTGAGAAGCAATAGCCCATGGAGTTCCAAAATAATTCCTCATAAACATAGCTCTCCATCTTGGCCACCTTCGATGGCGATACTGATTCACATTCTCACAAAGTTCCAAGTAATAATATTTCTTCACGTATGCATCATGATACAGCATATTAAAGAACTCTGTTGCATCTTCAGGATTCAACCAATTATCTATCATCCCATTCTCTGTAAATATATCTATGTACTTTGCTGTATTTATCAGGTTGTCCAAAAGCATTGCATACGAAGTGATTCTCGATAAGCATTTCGGGCAACAATGTTCGTAGCTAATAAGGTTTCTCAGAATCACTTCTGTTGTTTCCTGAATCAGTAATGATGGGATTTCTAATACCCCATTTGTAAAATTTATATCCAGTATGCTTTTTGCTTCTCCTTTCTTGAATTTAATTCCTGCGTCGACTAGTTTTGTCACGGAAGGAATTGGCTGCCATCCAAGCTTGCCTTCTTCTGATCCTCTTGATGATAAAACTAAACCAATTTCGTAGCAAATCTAGAATGTGTTTTGGTTCTTGAAATGGTTGGTAAGGTGGAGGTGTAAATGAGAAAATGTTGTTAAAAATGTTTAGTGCTAATTGTGAAAGAGTTTTGGTTCCAGGTTTCTAAGTCATATGATACAATTTTTGAAGAACTAGCCAAGGTATTTGATTTCCTAACAAAATAAATTTAACAATACTTTCATCTCTTTTGATTCCTGGCACACTTATGCCTTTGTGCAAGAAACACAACTCATGTTTATGCATTTTTGCACAAGTGCGTTTCTGTCAGCACAGTATCATGGATGACACCAATCTATATTATAGCGTACACTGGTGCTTCTGTCCAACATAATTGTGTCACCTTCCCTTAACTCAAAAAATTTGTCAACTTCTCACAACTATATAGCACATTCAAGGTTTCTCCATTTAATTTTCTTACTATGTTCTGATCTTAATAATAGATCAATTCTAAAAAAATCAGGAGTATTTCATTATTTCATTTCAATTTCATTAATAAACATGAATAATTTAAATCACTATAGAATAAACAATACAAATATAAATTGAAATTAAAGAATGAAAAATACACAAGAAAAGGGAAACAAACACAAATATGACCAACAAACAAAGCTACTTCTTAATAATAGAATACACAGTCTGCAAAGCAGTAAGAACAAGAACAACACCACCAACAATTTGAGAAACAACAGCCCATGGCGTCCCGAAATAATGTACATACGCAGCTCGCCATCTTGGTAATGTTCTTCTCCTATACTCATTCACTTCATCGCAAACATCCAAAAAATAAAATTTCTTCACATTAGCATCTAAATAAAGCTTACTGAAAAACTGGGATGCATCTTCAGGATTCAACCAGCAATCGATAATGTCTTTTTTACATAAGATCTGAACATCCTTCACCGTGTTTATAAGGTTATCTAAAACAATTGTATAACTAGTAACAATTGGGGGACAATCTGGACAACATTATTCTAAACTAATAAGGTTTCGCAAAACAGTTTCTGTTGTTTCTTGAATAAGCAAATTTGGAATTTCAAGAACTCCTCTTCGAAATCTTATATCCAAAATGCTTGTAGCGTCTTTTCGTCTCCTGACTATGATTCCAGCTTCTTCAAAGATTTGAGTCGCGGATGGAAATGTTTGCCAAGCTGATCCCTGGATATTTTGCAGTTTTTGACGAATAGGTGTAATCAACCAACTTCTTAATAAATCAAGAATGTGCTTGCTTTTGTTGTGGCTTCTCAGTAACTCTGGATCTATAAAAGGTGCATCTGATGAAAACAAGTTACCGAAAAATCCTATTGCAAGCTCAACTAAGTTTGCATTATCGTTGTAATCTTGTTTAGTCATTTCAAATAGTTTCTCAAGAACTACCCAAGGAATTTGATTTTCTAGCAAAATTAAATCGTGATATAAATATTGAAGAATGCAAGACATACTGAATACTGGGTCAGGATAATCTTTATTGTCTTCGAGTTTGAGCTGTTCCTGCTGCCGCCACTGCTGATTTTGTTGTTGTTTGTCTTTACGAAATAGCTCAATCAAGAAGACTCCATCAATGACCAACATCTCCACAAATTCTTTAGAATCATCACAGTCTCTTAGCCCTCCGTAATACTCGCGAACCTCCGTCTCTATATTGGTTATTTCTGTGATGAAATCTCTCAATCTTGTCTTTGGAGAATGTGCTCGACGAACAAGGCCTTGTAAATATTTCAATTTAATTTTTTGGGTTGGTTGGAGATTTTGGTCACGGTGGTGGATTGGTCCTATGGAAAATGCATTTGGAGTAAAGGCATCTGGGTTATGTCTAGAGAGAATTTTTGGTGTTTTGAAAATGCAAGATTTTTCAGACAAACATAGATCTCCAGAAATTTTGTTTTCTATGGAAGATGCTAATTCTTCCACTTTAATTGCCACATCCCCTTCTCTCATCATAATGCCTTTGCCTTCCATATTCATAAAAAGAAGTATCAATGCTGAAGTGAGGTTAGAATGAAACATGTACAATTTTGCTGGAGGTTTATATGGATGATTGATTCAAAAACTAACAAAATAAATTTAACAAAGAAAGGTTGCTTTAATTATGGGTTTCTACTTTATTCATTTCCTAAGACCAATATCAAGGTATCTCTTTATGCACCTTAATTAGCTAAAAAATAACATGGATTCACGCTCCCTTTCCAAGCATATTTGAATGAAGGTGATAAAAAAAGAAAAGAAAAGAAAGAAATAAACAGCCATGATTTAATTATCATTATATGACAGACTGCAAAATTGTTACAAGAATGTTTATATATATATATATATATATATATAATTTGCAGTCTTTCTAGCAGCGTAGAATTAATATGGAAAGACAAGTTTGCAAGCTGAATTGATCTAAAATTGTTTGAGAGTTTAAAAGCTATTGGTATAATAAGTTAACAGGTTGTTTATTTATACCAAACACACACATCAATAAAGGTTTATAAGTACTTTATATACGTTGCTCCAATCTTGGGTTTCTAATTCGATACCTTCTGTTTTTTGTTCCTTTATATCGGAAAAAATAACACTTATCTAAAACTACCCACAATTTTAAGCATTAGCCTCGGTTTGCGTCCAAATTATATCATTATAGTATGTTATTTAAACAAATACAAATTAGACTTACCAAGGTTGAATATATAATTTGAAAATGATTTTAACAGAAATTTGCCCATTATTTAATAGAAGAACATAATCATTTTGCCGAAATTAGGGCTGTAAATGAGCCAAGCAGTTCGGTGCTCTGCTTGTTAAATACTCGCTCGAGCTCACTCATTTAATAAATGAGCTTGAGCTCGAGCAGGCCAATGTTCGGCTCGGATCAGCTCGGCTCATTTGCATTCCTAATTGAAATAAAATTCATAGGAAAAAAAAAGTCTATTTTAAAAAATATTGTGACAAAATAGTAAATTAAAGGGAAATTTACAAAAATTTCCCTGTATTTTACCATATTCTATAATTTCCTCCCTATCTTTTTTTAGTGGACAAATTATCCATGGTTTTAAATCTATTGGATAAATACTAGTATAACTTTCCGTCTATTTTTTTTTGTTAAAATAATAGTAGAATGATTAAAATATAATTTTACAAGCCCTTTTGAAAAAAGATCAAGAAATGAAGGACTGTTTTGTAATTTGGTGTTTTTCTTCGCCGGAATTCCAATCACCGCCCACAGGTCACCGTCTGTCGTCGATATTCTGCTAACAATGCCAAAAATCAAGTGGGTTTGCTTCGACAGGGCCTGCGTAGCATCTGCGCCTCCCCTTCAATCTGCCAAATGGCTCTTATGAATTCTTTTAACAAGGTGTGCCTGCACGGTGCTTTGGAGAGGAGACCATGGAGGTACTTGAGCTTAATTTTTTCAGTGGGTTTAAGGGTTGGTTTGTTATGGTGCCAAGGCCCTATTGAGAATGCATTGGGGAGATAGGCTTTTTCATTGTGTCTTTTGAGTATGTGAGGGATTTTGAAGATACAAGATTTTTCAGTCGTCGTTAAATTTTAGGACATCATTTGTTGGAAAGAAGAGGCTAGTGATTCAATATTGAGTGACATATGATTTTCATTGGATGAAGAGGAGGAGGCTATGTCATCATAATGATGCTGAATTCTTCCAGTCTCTTCCATCAATTATAATGTCTTAAAAATAACCAAGCATATTGGAAAAAAATAATGCTAGCAAATCTAGTTATGAGCAGAACATATTGGCAAAGCAAAAAAGAAAGGAAGGCTCTTGATGAGCTTTTTGGCTAGTCAGAATAGGAATTTCCTTTATTATTGAAGTTGGTATATGTCTTTCAAAGGGCCCTTGTAAATCATCAAAATTGTTGTAAGCTGGATCTAAATTGGACCTTCTTTCTCCACCAAAAACCACAACATAAAATTGAAAAATAATCCAAATAAGGCACAATTCAAAACTTAAAGAAAAAAATCGACATGTTCGGGGCTAAGGAGATCGATCTCATCAGAAAGGAAGAAGGGTGTTGGTTGCTCCACGTTCTAGATCGTACAACAAGAAGAAAAAGAAGAAAAAAAAAACAACAAAAGTAACAGCTGCTTTTTAATAAGAAGGGCTTGTTTTTTTTTTTCTGATTGAACGATATATAGATATCATTAATTATGATCAAGCTCAAGCAATCTTACAATACTTAGAGGAGGAGAATCAATAAAAATAGAGACATGAGAGGACTCATATCCTAACGTCGCCAAAGAATGAGCAAGCTTGTTGGCGCTACGACGTACAAAAGAAAATGAACAATTGGCAAATGAAGAAACCAATTGTTTACAGTCATCAAGTACTAAGTTGAAGCCTGAATAATCATCCACCTTCCAACCTCTGAGAGCCTGTATTACCATAAGCGAATCTCCCTCTATTACAACGGTTCCAGTAAAAGTCTTTACCCAACTCAAAGCTTCCTTACACGACATCGCCTTTACCACCGCAGGATCCAAAAGCCCTTGATACTTAGAAGTCCGAGCTGCAATAAACTTCCCTTCTGCGTCTCTAAGAACACAACCAAATCCCACCGCATTTCGTTGCACATCAACAGAAGCATCAAAATTACACTTCCAACCCATTGCAGTCGACTCCTAATGTGTACGAAAATTAACAGGACTAGTTGTGGATTTAACTTGAGCCACTCTCCAGTCATGAACCATCCGAGCTCCATTAACAACAATGGAAACAGCTTGAAAAGACTTGTTGTTCCACACAACCTGATTACGGGCATACCAAAGATACAAAGCAATGCCAACAATAATTCCTGCTATCTCAAGGTCTACCGCCAAAGTTACATCAGTCCACCAACCCGCAACATCACCAGTTAAGCTTGAAAAATTCTCCCCCAAAGGAGAGGTATTCCAAACCTGCCTTGCAAACTCACAAGATAACAGACTATGATATACCGTTTCCTCATGACTATGACACCAAGGACACAAAATGTTAACATCCACTCTTCTAGTCCGTAAGTTCGTTAACGATGGTAACACATCCAAACAAACCTTCCATATAAAAAACTTGAATTTCCCTGGTGCCGCTACTCGCTAGATAGTCCTCCATTGATACTGTTGATATTGGATAGATGGAGCAGGTTTTATAGACATAAGCTCATATTATGCAGATTTCACTGTAAACTTACCTTTGCTATCAAATCTCTATATGAGCTTATCTTGCACTTGTCTATTTGATAATGGAACTGTAGCAATCAACCTATGATCTTCCTCATTAAACAAATCCTTAATTACATCCATATCCCACATCACCTTTTCACCCCCCACCTTAAATAAATCTGCAACAACTGAATTCTGAAGTTCCGGTGCTGCTGAAACTATTAACGGCAAACCTAAAGGAGAGGATAGCCATTTCTGTTTCCATATCTTTATAGACCGACCATCCCCTACCCGATAAAAACAACCATGCTGCAAAATCTTCTTTGTAGCCAACAAACTTGTCCAAATAAAATTCAGAGCTGTCCCCTTTTGAGCATCCAAAAAATTGGAGCTGGGATAATATCGAGACTTGAATAACCGCGCCACCAAGCTTTCCGTCTGTGTAAGTAATCGCTAAGCTTTCTTTGGCAATAGTGCAATGTTAAACTCATGAAAACTTCTGAAATTCAGACCTCCTCACTCCTTACGATGACATAGAAAATCCCGCGCCCTTCATTTAATGCCACTACCCCACCAAAAAGCATTTAACATTCGTTCCATCTTCTGACAAATGGTCTTCGGAAGCAGGAAAACACTCATAACATAGGACGGTAAAGCTTGAGCCACAGATTTTATGACCACTGCTTTCCTAGCTTGTGACAACTTCCTGACTCTCCATCCCTGTATCTTCTTCTGTAGTCTCTACACTAGAAAATCAAAGACTTCCACCTTCTTTCGTCCAACATAAGGTGGCAAACCCAAGTAGTTACCCACATAGTCTATCTCCTGCACCCCCAATAGCTCACACATAGCTGCACAAGCTGAATCAATAACATTAGGGTTGTATATAATGGACGATTTTGAAAAATTTATACATTGGCCCGAAGCTGCCTTATATTGAGAAAATATATTTTTGAGAGCTCGACACTCCTCTAGCTCAACTCGAAAAAAGAAGTAACTATCATCCGCAAAAAATAAGTGAGATATGGTAGGAGCATTTTGAGCAATCCGACAACCATGAAGAACTCCCGCTGCCTCCCCTTTTCTAATCAATGCCGACAAACCCTCCATACACAAGATAAAAAGATAAGGAGATAACGAGTCACCTTGTCTGAGACCTCTCTGTGGGAAAAAAACTGGAAAAATACCCCCAGAATGCTGGATCTGATATTGAACTGTTCCCACACAAAACATAATCAAAGTCACAAAGGAAAGAGGAAAATTCATTTTAACTAGAACCGCCTCCAAATAAGACCACTTAATGCGATCATACGCCTTCGACATATCAACCTTCAACGCAGCCCATTTATCGACACCTGTCTTCTTATGCTTAAGAAAATGCCCCACCTCAAAAGCAACCATAACATTATCCAAAATAGATCTATTTGGGATAAAAGCGCTTTGAGTTTCCAAAACCAATGAAGCCAAAACCTCCTTCAACCTATTTGCAATCACCTTTGTCATGGCCCGAATAAGAACATTACATAGAGCTATCGGTCTCAAATCTTCAACAACCATAGGATTAGATTTTTTCGGGATAAGGACAATATTAGTCACATTCAATTCTGTAGGAAAAGACCCCGAATTCAAACAATTAACACAATTCAGATACATCCTTACCAAAATCACCCAAAAACCGCTGATAAAAACCTGGGCTAAACCCATCCGAACCAGGTGCTTTGTCGGGATGCATCGAGAATATAGCCCTTGCCACCTCTTCTTGCGTAAATGGCCTAGTTAAAAAGACCCCCTACTCCTCAGGAATTGCCGTATGAATGGTGTCCACCACATCCCCCCCCCCCCACACAACCTCGTGATTCAAATAAATTATCATAAAACTGCTGTATTAACTCCACAAGCCCAAAACCCCATCCCTTCCATTCCTCATCCTCCCCTTTAAGCCAGCAGAAATTGTTTTTCCTCTGTCTATAAGATGCGGATTGATGAAAATAGTGGGAGTTAGAGTCACCTTCCTTTAGCCATAGTTGCTTTGATCGTTGTCTCCAATAAGTTTCCTGATCCAGGCGAACAGAATTCAAATCCTTATTAGCACTGTGTAATTCCTGAACCGAAACCACATCTCGTTTTCCTTTAAGCCCAGTTATCTTTTGCCTAACCTCTTTCACTCTTCTCCGAAATCTGTTTCTATATTGTGAACCCCAAACTTCCATTGCCGATGCATAGTTAGATAATTTTTCATGAAAATCAGCCCCTTCATTCTCATTCCACACCCTCCTAACCACACCAAGACATTCAGGTTCCTTACTTCATGCATTTTTATATCTGAACCTCTTTGGCACTACACGTGCCGCCTCCGTAAATCGAAGAACTAGTGCATTATGATCTGATGTCGTAGAGTGAACATTTAGGACTGAAGCGGACGGGAAAAGATTAAACCAGTCATATGTCGCCATTACACGATCAAGTTTCTCCTCCATCCAAGCCGAGCCATTTAAATTTCGAGTCCATGTAAATTAATATCCATACATTGGAACTTCAGAAAGATTACAAAAATTGACAACTTTATTGAAGCCTTCTAGTAATGCATGAGGTTGCCTATGTCCCCCTATCTTTTCAGATTCGAAAAGCATATCATTAAAATCATCCATTATGCACCAAGGACCTCCAGCAATCCTATATATATCCTTTATACACTGCCAAGACTGTCTTCTTCTAACTCGTTCTGGAAAACCATAAAAACCTGTCAGTCGCCATAGTCCCAAAGTACCATCTTACACATACACATCAATAAAATTCGAACCATATTTAGACAAAGAAATATTAACCTTCGCCACCCAGAGCATAGCAAAACCTCCTCCACCTCTCACACTATCCACAGAAAACGCATTCCGAAAACCCAACCTACGTTTTATTCCTTCAATAGCCACTCCATTAATCATTGTCTCCATCAGAAAGACAATCGAAGGCCTATATAGTTACACCATCTCCTGCAACTCATGAATCTTGTCGGAGCTGGCCAAACCCTGACAATTCCAACTTAAACAATTCATGGTTGTCGGTGGGCCTCATCAAGGCCGACCAATGTTGAAGTAGTAACATTCACAGTAGTTTTCATGACCACATCTTCCCCTCTCCTACTCCCATCTGATAACCGCTTCTTTTTAGGATCAACACAAGTTACCATTTCCTCTTTCTGCTGTACCTGTCTAGCCAGAACCTCCTATGTGTGCAACAAGTTAACAAATCCCTTATTTTGAGTTTCGGGAGTCACCGGCTGCATTAGTCTCGGAGTCGTACCCAACCACACAGAAGTATTATGTTCCATTCTTCTCAGCGCTGCCCGTAAGGATGGGCCATATACCTTCACAACATTAGGGTCATTTAAAGCCCTATATGCTGCACAGGTATTTTCAGTGTGCCCTAAACAACCACAGTAGAAACAAAACTGTGGGAGCTTCTTATACATGAAATTTACCCAAACCCAATCATCTCCCAACACTCCTAACCGCACCTTCCTACGCAACGGCCTTCCAACATCAAAACTTACCTTGGCTTGCAAGTAACCTCGATATGAACCCATGTAATATCACATCCTAAATTTTAAAGCAGGAATAAAATTACAAATTGAGTATAGAAGCATATTATGAAATATTAAAAAAATGTCTCCGTCGAGAATTTAATAGTAAAATAAAAATAATTGGAGTTAAGCCAATTAATATTTTTCATGAGAATGGAAAATATAATTACAAATTTATGTATAAAATATAAATTAAAAGTTTAATAAGGGTAAATTTGTTGGTAGGAATAATAATAATAATAATAATAATAATAATAATAATAATAATAATAATAATAGTGGTAGTAAGAGAAGAATGAAGAATGGTGTATAAGGATGAAAATAAGGATGATAATAATAATAATAATAATAATAATGATATGATAAATA
>CATIWJ010166601.1:0-11917 GCA_949640765.1 Croton laevigatus | reverse complement strand
AAAATATATATGATTTATGATTAAATTGTGAATTGGAATATATATATTTGTGCTATATTTGTGATTTGGAATGGAATTGAGAAAGTACTACAGAAATAAATATTTTGCTCTACTTAGGTAAGTGAACTAGTGTGATAAAGGTGTGATGCATCATACACTGAGCAGTACTGCGACCTAACAAGTTAGACCGAAAGTCAACTTGGAGTGATACCGAGCAGAGCCTGTAAACAGGACCGACCGGTTACACTATGAATAATTTTGGATTTTGGCCATTAATATGATAATTGACCCCGGTCAAAATATGATGCTCCGGCTACGGCTTAGAGTTATCTGAGACCCGGTCAACATAGGATGCTCCGGCTACGACCTAGAGCTATCCACCGTATAATAAATACAGTAGCTTTATCCCTGTGTTCACCAGAGTCCTAGTAGAGCCACTTGGTTAATTCAAATAAGTAAATTTAATATTGAGTTATTTATTATTTATTTCAAATGAGTGGATTACTATTTTAATATCTATCATTGAATTATTTTCATTAAAAGATTAATTATTGCATTTATATTTTAATTGCATGAAAATATTATTATTGTTATTTTATGGTTAAAAGTATCCACTGAGCGAAACCGCTCAGCAAGTTTTGGTTTATCCTAAACTTGTAGGTTTTCTGAAAGACGCGAGAAGAATAAATACAATGAAATAGTATCAGGCTCACCAGAATTACTTAGCAAGGCATATACTGTGACGTTAATTAAGAAATAAAAGAGGAAGCTGGAAGCAAAATTTTTATGCCGTAAATTATGTATATTATATTTTAATAAATTGTAAATATATGAGCTGTATACCATGTAATATGTAATGTGGCACATCTTGGTCCGACCGTAAACGGTCGGGTTAAGGGGTGCTACATTATCACTTGATGTAATGTCACACGGGGAAATCGTTTTTCGTTTCGGCGCCTCAACCACACCACCAAGCAACGGATTCACGCCGCCACTAACAGGGACAGAAACAGTGGACTAAGTGCTACCTTTAATAGACATGATTCTGACTCTGAGATTTAGGAAGTCTGATTTCGATTCTGAGGTTTAAAAAAGTGGCACTGATACCATCTCAAGAAACATAACAAATTTGTGCTTTTTGTTATTCTGTACAGCCTTGCGGCTTACCTTGTATTTATAACACAACATAAGTTAGGTTTAGAATCTACACACTAATCAACATATTACTAATCTACCCTTACACAATAAATAGAATTACATAAGTATATATGACAATAATCACCAATCTAACATTTACAGAATCTGAAACCTAGCAAGCAAAAATTACGACGAAAAGATTTTTTTTTTGTTCAATTACCAAAATCCCATTATTGGTTGGTTCAAGCACCAAAGCCAATACCACTAACCTGATTGTGACGACTCTCATCAACTGTAATATCATTAAAGTTCAGAGATCTTGAATAGCTTTTGTTATGTGATGGGTCGAACATGCTCCTCTTGAGAATTGGCGGCTGCGGTGGTAAAGAAGGTGTTGCCTTTGATGCAGGTGTGGTCTCAGCGGTAATTCCCACAATCTTGGAACACTTAAGCAGTGATTGAGGAGCAAGATTTGACACACAAACCATACCGGACCAATAAAAAGTGTTAGCCCTGCCTTTGGTGGGTTGTATGGACCAGACTAGCAGCGTCTCAGGAAATGAACAGAATTTGTGGTCGGATCCGGAGACGGGTTGCCGGGTTGAGAAACGAAAACTGATTGGAATGGAAGACCATTGTAGCCATAGGTGGCGCAGGGAATACCCAATGCAAAAAATGGATTTCGTGTTTTCTAATCTCTAGTCCCACCGTGATTGCTTTAATAGAAGTGTCCAGTTAGAAAAATAGAGTGTAAAAATAAAAAACCATCTCCAAATACCACCTTTTATTTAGGTTGTGAAAAAAAAGGGGTGGGGGGGCACTTACAAAAAAATTTCCTATGTTTTAGAATCAATAAAAATTTCTCTGTCTTTTTTTTCGGACATAAATATCCCTGCGATTTAATTCCGTTAACAAAAATATCATTTTGTCTATTTTTCTGTTAAAATAACAGTAGAAGGACTAAAATATAATTTTTACGGACCCCTTTTGAAAAACTCAAGAAATGAAGGGACTGTTCTGAAAATTTTTATCTTCAACCTGGAAACCCAACTCCGCCGACCACCAACCTTCGCCATCTCCATCTTCTCTTCCACCGGCCGGGAAAAGAAAGGAAGGGGAAGAAAATAAAAAAAAAAAAAGGAAAAAACAAACCGTTATAATTTCTCTCAAATTCTCTCCAATTTGAAAAGAATTTGAGGAAAAAGGAGAGAAATCAATATGTTTTTATTATAATAACCTTATTTTAGTTTCTTTTTCTTTCATATATATATATATATATATATATATATATATATATATATATATATAATTTTCCGGCATTTCTCTCGTAAAAAATTTTATGATCCAGGCAATGGAAAAGAAATACAATTTCACTTCTTTTCTTTTCCATTCATTTCCTTTCCCTTTATTTTCCTCCATCCAAATAATGTGTAAGGACAAGCCTATTTTGTTTATGATTTTTTTTATCCTGTTTTCAATCTTTGGTTCTTGCTTGGCTTAATTTTCAATGCAGTTTCCGTTTGGCATTTTTAATTTTATGTTTGTTTAGTTTCAATTTTTAAAGTTGTTTCCGTTTTGAAATCGTTTTATGTATTATGTTTTGCTTTAGTCTTTATTTCAACATCAGAAATGGTTTTTATTTTTTCACTTTAGAAAATTTTTGGGTCTCTATTGTTCTTTTGATATTGTTTCAGATTTGTGGTTCTCCTTCAAATGATCCCAAGATATGATTTGTGAAATATTTACTGACTCTAAAACCCACTTCCAAAACTGTTTCAAGACTTTGTTTGTTTTTACAAAAGAAATTTGTCAAAAGTTTATAGAAATCTGGTTGTTGTGTGAACGTTTTCTGGTCTTGCTTTGTCTTGTTTCAGTTTTGAAATGGTTTCTGAAGTTTGTATTTTTCTTAGGACTGTAGCTTTAATTGATTCAATGGTTAGCTCATGCGGTGGCTCTCCTATAACCTTAAAGCAATTTTTTTTGAATTTTTTTACCATGAATTTAGCTAAAGCCTTTGTTTGAGTCCCAAAGATTGTGTTGTAGGATATTTTATCCATTGAATATATACTTGCAGAATAGTAAAAACGAAGAACATAACTGTCAATTGATGATTTTTTTTAAGAGAGAAATAAAAAAAAAAAAATTTGTTAATTAAAATATAAAATTAAATATACATAAGCTAGAATGGAGTTTAAAATTAAAAAGCATTGGAGAGATTTATAATTCAATCCAATGTCTAGAAATAGGGGATTGCCAAATCATCTACACATTTTTTATTTAAGCATGCCATATAGACTCCAATCCATGTTTGGGTTGGAAATGCTGAGAAGGAGTCGAGTTGATTTTTGGATTGAATAAAAACAGGTTGGGTTGATTAATAATTGGAAAGGATTTAAACCAAAACCAATGATTTGGCTCGAATTCAATTTGAAAACAATAAAAAAAGTCTCTATTTCAGAACTTAGGGGTCGTTTGGTTCTGCCGTTCACAACAACGGATAGAGGATTGAAGCCAACCTCCACTATTTCTGCGTTTGGTAAAGTTTATCACGCCCAGCTGTTAGCGGATACAAATTTGGCTATTTTTAAAAATTCGTTCAAAGTTCTGTATATTTTTATATGATTGGTAGTAGTGGCAAATATGTGATGTCTAAAGTTTTAAAGATCTTGGATTTGAACCCAATAATAATCCTCCACTTTGTAACTGTTGAGAGAAGAAGAAGTGTGCATTGGAATAACTTTTTAAAAACTCTTTTATTTTCACGGTAATTGTGAAGTTGTCCAATCCAAAACCTATTAATTTTTTTAATTTTTTTAAATCAGCTGATCTGTTGTTTATACTGAGTTTCGAGATCAAATATTGTAGATAGCAGTTTACGAAAATTGACTCGATATTATAAATTTGACATAAAATAATTTGTATAATTAAATTTATAGTAAAATGAAATTTATATTAAGAGTCATATTTTGCAAACTGCTGCTAGCTGAAATTGATCTCGAGACTCAATACAAATGATTCATCGCCTGATTTGACAAAAAAAAAAATTGGCTGGACTTGCATTGTCTCGAATCAAGACAACCTTATCCTTATTTTTATTGATTTTTTCCCTAAAAGATACTAAATTTATTAACATTCAATATAATTACAAATAGTTTGTGATTCCTATTGCATACAAAATACTAATAGAGTGAATTTCTAACTAGAATGTGAGCTAATTTATTATAATTCCTTGGTACAAAAAAAAAGCAACCAATCTCTTTTAATTTCCAAAACTCTTCTCGAATTCTTCGATCAAATCCATATACAATTTTTCTAATTAAATCAACTTAAACATGAACGTTAGTTTTGAATTTTAAAATAAGCCCAAACATATATTCCCTTGCTGCAGATGGAAGGAATAGTACTTCGATTTATTTTTATGTTTAGTTTGCAAAACCAAAAAAATAAAAAAAAATGTTTGAGGAAAGAGGTAATCAAGTTTGGTGTTTATAAAAAAGATCCATTATAATTAGACGCGTGCATTGGCAGCAACATCTCATCAGTAATAATACGAGGAAGCCAATCAAAAATTACGACCGAGCAGCTTTTTACGTCATTTGTTGTCGGAATATAACTAGATAATGACTAACATCTGCCAAATTGCTATTTTAGGATTTACGTTTTTAACTTTTCTACATTAAGTGAAAATGGCAATCAATAATTGTATTTCATTTCTGAAAGTTAAAATGAAAATTATAGTAAATGGGGAAAAGAAGAAAGATAGGCATGAGCAAACTTGAGACCAAGGTTAACCTGTGCCGTGGTAGTAAGGTGGAGGTGATCTGTTTTCAGAGGCAACCCTTTGGCGTCTATGCACTTCACATTTCCTATTCTAATTTCTTGTTGTCCTCTTCTCACTATTTCTACGAATTTCCCTTCGCCTGAACCAATCGCTACCTATAACACACATTACACAACATCACCCGTTAAAATTAACCACTATTTTACCATCCTTAGCAATCACGTCTGACCCCAAGCCAGATTGATTTAGTGAGTCAAATCGATCATTTATATAAAAGAAAAATGCCCAAAGTATTAATTCACGTCTCCTATAAAAGATTACAATGGACTGCGATTTAGTTATTGCCATTGATTGATTCTTTATATATATATATATATAAGGATAATTAGAAACTACAAATTGCATAATTTGAACATGATGTATTAATTTTAAAGCTAAAGTGAGACATCTCATTTGCAAGAAAGTCTCACAACAATTGTTTTTGTTTTTGTTTTTTTTTTCTTTTTTTTTTCCGACTTGGCGTTGTTTATACTAAATCCTGAAATCAATTTCAGTGGTTTACAGTTTGCAGATTTTAACTATGTATTGTAAATTAAACATAAAATAATTGAGACTGTTAAATTTGTAGTCATATAAAATTTATTATACAGAGTCGATTTCTATAAACTGCAACTCACTGAAATTAATCTTGAGACACAATTTATCGTGCAAATCGAAAAACAAAATGTAAAAACAATGGTTGCCTCACTGCTAGAAGCCTAAAAAATGCCCTAGTTTCAATAGTCTATATTTATAGACTTACTACAAATAGCAGCCATAGAAGCCTAAGAGAGCCTAGTAAATTTTTTTTCTGAGACTGAGATTCTGAGTTTGAAACTTATCTCAATAAGATAGAGTAGAGTATCTATGTTAAAAAAAAAATTTAAAAAAAAAAAAGAGTAGAGTATCTATGTTAAAAAAAAATTAAAAAAAAAAAAAGAGCCATAGTCAACATATAATGCTGTTTTCCACTTTGGCATTTGGCAGCTTTTTCTCAGTATGCCTTCAAAATTACTCTATGCACTTTAAGCCGAAATAATTTTGTCCTGCAGGTGTAATTTGAAAAACAATTGTTTTTTTTTTGTGCATCACTTTTTTTTAACCGTTAATCATGATGACTTTCAATCCTAGAGCTCCGAAATTCAAATTTCAATTTAAGAAAGAAAAATAAATAAATAAAAAATATTTGTAATTACCTGGATTACAGGAAGAGAAGGGATGTTAAGATCAGAACGCAAATTGCCAATAAGAGTTTCCATATTATGCTTATAAGCCATAGCATCTCCTTTCAAAACGGTGTCGCTTTCTCCTTGATACCATAAAAGGGCTCTAATGGTTCCACCAGACGTTACTGACATATTAGCACGACTAACCAACTTCTGATACAACCTTGTCCCTCGAGCCCAGTCTCTGATTTTGGTCCCACCGATGGCGCAAGGAACCAAACCCACCACCCCAATTCTCGATTCGTTAGCTTTGATCCCATTGGCAAATGCCATACCTGGACCAACCCCACAAGTTTTGCCCACATCAATATCTGCATGGAGTGGCTCACGCGCCTCTTCCCATCTCTGTTTAGCGTTTAACCGGAGTATGAATGGGCTGGACCTGGACTGCGGCGGGATGTAGCCGTTCCATTTGCCGCCATTGTTTCCGCCTCTGCCGGCCATGTTGCTTTGGCCGGCTAGGATAAAGATGTCATTAGGGAAAAGAAAGTTTGCTAAACTGTTGGGGATTATTATTAGCAAAGCATATAGAAAAACGAATAGCTTGAATTTAGACATATGGATTTTCTCTTTTTTTTTCTTCTTTAAAAATTTGTGGAATCGAAACTGGCGATACGCACAGAAGAAAGTGGCGATTAGTGAAATTTCTGATGAACTGAAGAGTGATGAAGTTGTAGGTAAAAGAGGGTTATACTTTTGGTTTTGAGTATAACAACCAAGCTTTTTTTCGTTTTCCATATATATAAGTTGCACATCTATAAAATACCGGCGTTACATCTTTTGATGGTGGGCTTTACCTTTACATCTCCGACCTTTTAACAGCTCATTGTATACGTACAATTAATGCTATAACATTTTCCTTATAATTAAGGGTAATATAAAAAAAAACCTCATAGTTTTACCCTATCAATAAAAATCTCTGTCTTTTTTTTTTTCCAAAAAAAAATTCCTATTTTATATTTCCGTTGACATTTTGCTCTTTTTATCTATTTTTTCTTTTGAAGGATCAAAATGTAATTTTACGGATCCTTTTGAAAAAGCTCAAAAAAATAAAGGACTGTTTTGAAATGTTTCCTTCTTCAACATTCTTCTCCAATTTCCAACCCTAGCTCCTCCTTGCTATAGCCGATCAGTCTTACAACCGTTGCCGCCCCAAACCACCGATTGCGATTCTGCCCGCCCCCAGTCAAGCTTTTTTTAACCGATCGGGTTCCTTCCACCTCAGCCTTATCCTGTTGTCCATCAAACCACAAACCCATCTATTTCGAAAATCCATCCCTGTCCAGTTTTCGAAAACCCATCTCAGACCCTACCCCCCGCCGCCGTCCTAGGGCCAACGCCATCGTTAGAAACTCGAGCTCCATTGATCGGTTTTCCTCCAAGACGAACAAACGCATCCAAGCGGTTCCGATAAAGAGGGAGAGAGATCAGTAGAGAGAGAAACCCAAAAGGAGAGAGAGAGAACGATCGGACTATCGATGATCTTTTCGGCACCTCCGGTGGTTCGACAATGGAAATGAGGGCAGATTCGAACTCCTTGCGGTGAGAGCTTTCAAATGATGCAGAGCTTGCCACTGATATACGGCCGAAATGCAAAACGTGTTCAACGGTTAGAATTTTCCGACGAGATTTTCGACGGCTTCCGGTCATTCTATGACTCCGATTTAGGTATATTTCGAATCCTTATCTCCTTAACTTTAATTTGATGTAGAGTTTGTGGGATTTCCATTAGTTAAGTTGTTAGTTTGATTGTGCAAATTCTTTTTAAACTATATTTTTCTGAGCAACCCTACGAAAATCAACTCTAGAGACAAAAACATTACACAACATACACATAATTATAATCATCCTATAAGTAAATTCAAATTAAAAGTTGTCTATTTCCAAATGTAAAATCATAAGATGCAGATACGGTTTTTAATATGATTACAAATAGTGTTAAATAATAAGCAATTTGGATTTGTTATTAGAGAAAAAGTTGGGGTTGCACAGTTGATATCTACTCATATAGTCACATTTAGTAGCTTAGTCCATGCAAGCAAAGAAGTTTCCTTCTTTGATTGATTATCGCATAATATTAATTCTTTCAAAATTTTATTTTATTTTTGAGAAAAAACATATTTAAAAATGAGAGAAGCAACATAAGAAAAGAAAAATTAGTATGTGTTTCACGAAAAATAATGGCTGAACATATGAATGACCCAAAAGTTTTTGCAAATTAGCACCTTAAAATAAACTTTATTGTTAAAATACTCTCAATTTATCATCTACGAACACCCTGGAGCAATAAATAAGAGCAAAATTGAAAGAAATTGTTAAATTCGTGGAGTTTATAGTAAAATTTAAATCATTTGTACAAACTTTCCTACTAACCAAACAATGTTATTTTCTTTTCAATGTTTAGTTTTCCACTTACCAAACACCCAACTCCGCCTCCACTTCCTTCACCCACACCTCCATCTCCACCTTCTTTCTTCTCCTCTCTACTGCTGTTGCCACCACCACTACCTATATCATCTCCTAAATGATGATCAGAGTAGCTCTCCATCAAATCAAACAACCAATTAAAGTAGTGGTATCCAAATTAGTAAGTAAAAACCTAAATTCAATCAATAAAAAAAAGGAAAATTTACAAAAATCTCCATGAGTTTTACTATATTCTACATTTTTCTCCCTGTCTTATTTTTAATGGATAAAAATATCCATGCGTTTTAATTCCGTTGATGAAAATATCATTATGTCTATTTTTTATTAAAATAACGGCATAATGACTAAAATATAATTTTATGGATCCTTTTAAAGAACTCAAAAAATAAAGGACTGAAATAGAAATTATCCATCTTCTTCAACCTTCTTCTTCATTTCAACAAAGCAGAACATCTATTTTCTTTTTATTTTTTGTTAATTATGGCGAAACAAAATCCTACAACTCTCCTTGTTTTGATGGACGAAATACGAGAAATATTGAACCAATTTGACAAAAACGGTGACGAAAACATCTAGATACCTTCTATTTTTTCATCTTCTGAGTTACATTTCAAATAAAATCTCCATTCTTTTTCTTCAATTTAGTTCAAAAATGGCGGAACTAAAAGATGCCCATGTAGTAGAAATCCCAGTAGACGAAGAGCACAAACAAAAACAACTCTGTGTCATGAATACAATAATGGCAATTCAAAACCACACATTAGCAAAAATTGCCCACAGTCCAGGCCATCTTCTTCTTCTCAAGCTATGGCAAAGAGAAGAGGATTTATTCTACCACAAAATTACAGCAAAAGAGAAAAGAATGGATTCTATCAAACGAATGAAAAGCCCAAGTGTTGAGATCAAATGGAAGCTAATTACTTAGGTTTCTCAATATCTTATAACTATTTGTCTTGTTTATTTCTCAGGTTTGGTCTTTCCTACTTCCAAATTCATTCTTTGTGGGATCTGATAGGAGATATTGATGATTTTACAAAATACACGTGTTGCTTTGTTGAAATGAAGAAGAAGGTTGAAGAAGATGGATAATTTCCACTTCAGTCCTTTATTTCTTGAGTTTTTTAAAATGATTCGTAAAATTATATTTTAGTCATTTTACAGTTATTTTAACAGAAAAAATAGGCAGAATGATATTTTTGTCAACAGAATTGAAACGCGGGGATATTTTTATCCATTAAAAAAAGATAGGGAGGAAAATGTAGGATATGGCAAAATTCAGGGAGATTTTTGTAAATTTTCCTAAAAAAAATACTACCTCCGTTTCTAAATTGGTAAGACTTTAGGGCTTTATGTTGTTTTAAAATAATTGAGACTTTTGATATTTTGGGTAGATTTATGACGATTTTACCTTTTGTCTTTTAGTGGAGAGGGCGAAAAAAAATTGTTTAAGGGCTTTATGACATGTACAGCCAAAGAAAATGAAAAGAGAAAGAGAGAAAAAATTGACATCTGTAGGTGTTGACAGTGGAAACAAGAAGGAGAGAGAAAATACGTGGATAAAGAAAGAAGTTGGTCTGGGTGTCGGGTGTGCACAAAATGGGTGTATTTTGTAAGAAATGCAGCCAATATTTCCAATACATTTCGTATAAAATGATGCATAATGTCTGATATGCACTAAAAATTTATATTGAGTGAAAAAATAACTAACAAATTAATAATTGACATGTAGTCCATCATTTCTTTATCTGATAAAGGCGTCCTTTTTTGCTGGCGTCAGTGTCTTTTTGGGAGAAGGTGTTTGAAGAATAAGCATTCTCTCTCTTCTTTTTTAAGGGCTTTTTGAGGAGAAAAAATTTAAAAAAATTTTGGGTGAAATAGTGAAAGTCTCACCAATTTAGAAACGGAGGTAGTATAACTCTTCATTTTGACACCTAGAGATTAAAATTAAATAAATAAATAACTTAATAATTAATTAAATCTGGATATGTATTAAAAACATATACATAAATCAGTTATGCTTGCTCTTGAATTGAGATTAGTAAATTCAATGGCCGTTTTCAAAAGGATGAGAGAAATCATGAAAAAGTGAGGGAATTTTAACGAAAAAATCTTAGATGAAAATAACAACCCCAATTTTTAGGGGCAGCAAATCTTCCCAAAACAAGTAATAATACTAGTACTAGACAAAAATCAGAGAATTTTTTTTTCTTGTAGATGTCGACAATAAACACTCAATGACGATAAATTCTCCGAAAATCTAGTATGCCTCAAAAAATTTCTCTCGCAATTCTTAATTTTTTTTTAGTTAATCCCAAATCTCAATTCAAAATTTCTAATCAAAACATTAGTTAATTCCAAATACTTGATTCAAAATTTCTAATAAAAACATTAGTTAATTCCCCGTTTTTCTTCTCTCATGTTAATCCAGTAACTTTTTGCTTATGTCTTTCTCTTTGAAAGAATAGTGTAATTTTTTGCCTCTGTACAAATCTTAGGGTTCATCCCTTTCTATAGGGTTTTTCCCTCTCTTTAGGTTTGATCTTTATTTAGTTTTGTTTGTTCTGGTTGTTTTATTTTTGTTGATCTTTGTTTCGTTCTTGTAGACCTGCTAGTTTCTTTCCTTCTCTGTGTCCTTATGTCAGCCGTCGTGTCCTTTGTGCTGCTACCCTCCGATCTTTATCTTGCTTATCTAAACATCTGGATCATACAATCTGTCTTTAAACCCTGTTTTTGATGTTTTATATTACAAGTGGGAATGGAGAGGACTGGAGGTTTGTATGAATAGAATGATCGGAGCCGAATGGGAAGGAGACCGGATTTGTTTGTGTTGTTCTTTGGTTCGTGTTATTTTTGCTTTGCTGGATACCATCGACAGAGACCAGATAGGGCTTGGTCTGGTTGACGACACAAGCTGCACTCCAATTGTTCGATAAAATGCCTCAATGGCAATTCACTTATAGTCTGTGAGGTAGCCGATACAGTTAGCTTGCTAATCTCTTCATTTTTGGGCTTATGTTTTTATGTTTTTTATTTTGGTTCAGTCTGTAACATCCCATTTTCTCAATAGTTAGTATCTTTAGAGATTGCCATTAGCTAATAATGTGTTATAGGAGCTCTGGATCTCAAGGCTTAGAAGAGTCAGAGAGGATTTTGGGAGGCAAGCTAGCGTCGTCTAAGAGTTGAAGTAACCCTTTAGTTTCTAGTTAGTATTGGGTTTGTTAGATTTGGGAATAATGTTGATAATTGGGCTTGAAAGTATTGGAAGTAAGGGAAGATAAATGTGTTGGCCTTTGGGCTAAAGCCCAAA
>CATIWJ010166587.1:0-16464 GCA_949640765.1 Croton laevigatus | reverse complement strand
TGTTGTCCAATTAATCAAAATACATTAGCATTTGTTTTGTAGCACAGCAAGCTTGTCTCTCTGATTTTACCAAAGCTTGATCCTGTATTAATATCAGATACGATTATGAATTGTAGAACATAAACCTTTTTGGGTTGTTGGTAGATTAGTATATATTAATTTTAAACTTATATGAATTAATTTTGCGACGGATTTTGCGATGGATTTTCAACTTTGCGACAGAAATTCCTTAGCCGTTACATTCCATTTTGCGACAGAATCAGTGAAGGAATTTTTTGCGAGGGATTTTTGCGACGGAATTTCCTTCTTAGAGTTGCGACAAATTCTTGTTTTCCGTCGCAGACTTTAGCGACAAGCGATTTTGCGACAGAATTTTTCCGTCGCAATTTTGTCGCAAAAATGGTTTTGTGACGGATTTCTTATGTTTTGCGACGGAATTTTCCGTCGCAAAATAGGTTTTCTCTTGTAGTGTAATAACCAGTATGCCCTTAATAATCTGTCTAATAGGACAATGGTAGCAAAGTAATTGGCTAGGGATACCAAAGAGTCGTTTGACCAGAATGTTCTGGAATTTAAGGCGCACTTGGTTCCCTCCAGATATTTCGATTGTAAAATAAGAAAAGGACATGACTTGGACTATTGAAGGAGACAACTAGATCAATAGGCCAAGACATATTAGACTTGGCTTACGGGGCACCTCTATGCGTTCTTGAAGTTACCCTTATTTGGCATGCTCTTTGCCTTCTCGAATGCCCCTTCCATGCAATGGATTTCTTTACCCTAGGAAAAGTCATTGGTACATCTATAACAACCTAATAATCCATCGGTAGAGTTCAGCAAGGAAGAGGATGGGTTACGTGATCAAAATAATCTGCTCGATTTTTCACCTCTAGTCAGGGGTGAGGTATCGAACTAGATTATTAATAGTGACTCTTTGCTAGCTTAATCTAAGACATGGAATGACTTGGACTGAGGGGGATATTTGTAAGCATTCTTCGTGTTTGGGACCCTTCAAAGAGAGCGATCATCCCAAACCTAGTTTGAAGGGAGGTTGCCTTTACCTAAAAAGAGAAAGGAGTTGCTTTACCGGCTTCGACATCCTGATCCAACCTTAGCATCCTCAGCAGACTGGGTTGTTGGATCCGAAGATCTAGGGGTCGCTTGGGCTTTGAGATTTATGAAGGTCTTTCACTATCTTAAACTCTCTATATAAAGCCTTCGTTTAGCTTATATATGGACTAATTGAAAACCAAACTTTCATACAGCCAATCGATTCGCTACTCTAGGTGTAACTTAATCACTAACAGACACTTGAGGCTCCATTGATGAAGACGAAGATGATTAACGATGAGGTTCTTTTAAATCTTTTTTTTTACTCTAGTTCATAGGCAATAGAATAGCTCTTTTCTTTTATTTACTGACAACACTCAAAAGCTTCTTGCACTCTAAATTTTGGTCTATTTAATATTAATATTTTAACTCCCAATCTTAGGGATGTTTTGCACACTTTTGGTTGATTTGAAGATGTTTCCCAAATTGTTATTGTGTTCTACATATCCTGCCATAGCTAAAAAAATATGTTTTTTCATAAATTTGGTTTAGTTATAAATCAATTTTGCCACTGTAAAATATTTAATCATTTTATGCGTAAGAATTGATAAAGTAAAGTTTCAATTCATTGCTAGTTGGAGAATCGTATATATATATATATATATATATATATATATATGTTGTTCTTTTCTAATAAAAATTTATAAGTTGAGAGAATTTCTCCTCTCAAACCAACATGGTATCAGAGTTGAGATTAATTGAGGGAAAATTAAACTAGGGTTTGGTAGATTCTTTTTTAAGAAAACCTAATGGTTTTAGGGTTGCCAAGTCTGATCTGAGGTGTTAGAGGGGTGCGATAGCAACACAGCCTCACTTCAAAGACAGAGCTATTGCTGGTCGGTCATTCCCCTGAGTTGCACCGCTAAAATCCTAGTGCAGTTAGAAGAGTTCTGGTCCTTTCCCATGCGCCGTACGTGTGTGAGCACGTGTCACCTCTCTGAACATCATTTTTCAGCCTTTTTCCTCTGACATTATGTGCTCGGTTCTCTTAGTTTTCATGGTTGATTTTGCTCTTCTCTATTCCATTTATTGTTCCTGTAGTGTTGTTTTTCTTAATAAGGAGAGATGGCTACCAAATCTAAAAATATAACTCACAATCATAATAATCCATCATTACAAATTAGTCCCTTCAAGTTGGAATGTGTTGAAAATTATCTTGCTTGGTCAAGAATATGCCAGCTATTTATCAATGCAAAAAGGTACACAGGCTATCTTATTGACTCTAAAACTCATCCGTCAAAAAGTGACCCTCAATATAATTTATAGCCATCTGAAAACTATCTTGTTATGTCATGGATTTTGAACTCTATGGAACCACGAATTACTGGTGGTTATTTTATGCTTGACACGGCAAAGATGATATGGGAATCTTGTAGAAAGACTTATTATGGCCAAAGAATACTGTCTTGGTATTTGAGCTTTGTTTGAAAATTAAAGACTTAAAATAAAGAGAATTGACTGTGGATGATTATTCAGCAGCTTTAAAAGAGGTATAGAGATAACTAGATTATTATGATGAGTTTCATGCTAAATGCGAAGATAATGCAGTTTAATATCACAAGATGATTGAAAGTGGGCGTATATTTAAATTTTTAATAAGATTGAATCCTGAATATGACCCTGTTTGAGTTTAAATTTTGGGCAAGAAGCTGATATTATCCTTAGAGGGAATCCATGCTTATGTTCAGTAAGAAGAATATAGGAGGAGAACTATGATGAAAACTCCTTCAATTAAAAAAGCATGACTAGGAGCATCACAAGTTACTCGTACCACTCCTAAGGAGGATACTTGGTTTTGTGATCATTATAACACTCTTGTATTGGTCCCTTAGAAACTAAGAAGGAGGTGAATTAGTAGCCTTTTAAAAATTTTAAATGCGAAAATTTGGTGGAAATTAAGAAGAAGGAATTTATAGTTGTTCTGTACTAACTATTGCCTACGTCCACTTCTCCAGTTCTCCCTAGAATTGGGTTACACTAATCTCAAAAGATTACAAGAGGTTTTACAAGTTCACCTCAAACTTGGAGTTTATAGCTCACCTCGAACTTTACAATCACTCACTAGAGTTTAAAGCTCACTCTAAAAACTTACAACTAATAAGGGTTGGGTTTAATGCTCACTCGACTAACAAACACTCACAAATTGATTACAAAGATTAATTAAAAATGAAATGAATGAGGTTGTTGAAAGTATTGATTGCTTAGTAGTTATATAACCATATAAATTCTGTAGGAGTGGGTATTTATACCCACAATCAATAAACTGGCTGTTGGACTTGAGAATTAAAATTTTGTTTTGAGTTTCTTTGTCAGTGTTGCGAGCGCGACTCCTCAAATGAGTTTCTCAACGGACTTGCAACTGATACCTATTGCTTTAACTTTTCATTTAATGCACTAGCTGTTGAGTTTTGACTTCAGCTCTTGTCGCGAGCGCGAGGCATATGTCACGAGCACGATGTGGCTGTTATAGCTTGTAACAGATACTTGATGTTTCTATCACTTGCGAAATAACTAGTCACGAGAGAAGTAAAGCCTGAAGGTAATTTTTTAGGGTTAAAGCAAGAGCACGACAACTATTGTCGCGAACGAGACGTTGTTGCTAGAGCTGTGTCACGAGAGAGATGATATGGTTGCTAGAGAAGCAGAACTTACTGAAAAATTTTTGAGAATTTAATCGCAAGCGCGATATATGGTCACGAGAGAAGTAGAGCCAACTGAAATTTTGGATTAAAGTATTTAGTACATGTCACAAGCGCGATGTTCTGATCGCATGCGCAACGCTTGTGCCAGATCAATAGTTCAATTCTTTTTGCAGCAGCTATTTTGACTTGGTTTGCATGGGCTAAATTATAATTAGCTGAAACAATACTTAATAATTTCAAACAATATCAGTAACTTCATAATTTCAAATATGTTTGTAAAATATTCAAAACTTGGAATTTTGGTACCCTAGGCACAACATCCTGGCATACTAAGGAAAAAGGTTGGGAATTGATTGGGTGACCATCTCGTGCTGGCGGTGGAAGGGTCGTGGTCATGGTGGAGGAAGATAAGGACAATCTCGTTATGTAACAAATCAAGCTGAGGTGACTACAGCTTTAGGTCCTACTCCCACATTTGATGCTCACTCTATAGATTACTTATTTATTAAGAGTTACAGGCTTTGAGAAGCCTCATTCGACAGGGCACACCATCCTCATCTAGTGTTACATCTCATTTTTCATAATCAAGTATGACACTTCTTATCAATTCTATTGATGACTCTTGGATTATAGGCTCGGGAACAAACAAATATATGACAGGCTCTTTAGGAAAATTCATAGATTACTCACCATGCTCTAATCTAAAAACTGTTCTGTTGCAAATGGCTTGTCAGCACCAATTTCTGGTACAGGTTCTGTAAAGTATACATCCAACATTGATTTAAAATCTGTTCTTTATATTCTTAGCTTTCCGGTTAATCTTTTATCTATGCTTGCTATCACTAATGACCTTTAATGTCGAGCCGTTTTTTATCCAACCATTATTTTTTGCAGGATCTAAAGTCAGGGGAAATGATTAGTCATGGTAGAGTGCATGATGGCTTGTACCTCCTTGAGAAGAAATCCCAAGCCTTGTTAGAAAAGAGTGGTGATGTGAGTGAAGAAGTTATTATGTAGTATAGACGGTTAGGACATCCATCTTTTATTGCTCTTAAACGATTGTATCCAAACCAATTTAGCCAGTCTTTTTTTGTGATTCTTGTGAACTAGCTAAACATGCGAGGAATACTTATATTTCTCATGATAATAAAAGTTCTATTCCCTTTATGACTATTCATTCTGATGTATAGAGACCTAATTCTGTTGTTTCATTATTTGGCTATTGGTGGTTTGTTACCTTTATCGATAATTGTGCTAGACTCACATGCATATATTTGTTGAAAACAAAGAATAAAGTTTTTTCCTGTTTTCAATCTTTCCATAATATAATTTGCACACAATTTAATGCTAAGGTGAAAATCTTAAGATATGTTAATGGGACTGAGTACATGGATAGTGTGTTTCAATCATACCTAAATACTGGAGGTATTATTCATCAAACTAGTTATGTGAATACTAGTGCTCAAAATGGGGTTGCTAAACGAAAAAATAAACATTTGTTAGAAGTTGCTAGATTGCTTCTGTTCACTATGAATGCTTTTAAAAAATTTTTGGGGTATGCTATTCTTTTGGCTGCATACCTAATTAATCGGATGCCCCTTCGAACTATTAACTTTAAGAGTCCCATAGAAGTTTTACAGGGTCATACCTCCTATACTGTTCCGCCTAAGGTTTTTTGTTGTATGCGCTTTATTCACCATAGGTATGGGAGTAAACTTGATCCTAAGGCCTTAAAATGTGTGTTTGTTGGTTATTCTGCAACTTAAAAGGGCTATAGGTGTTATCATCTACCATCTCGAAAGTATTTTATGAGTATGGATGTAAACTTTCGAGAGTTTGAACCTTATTTTCCTCCTACTCCTCTTCAGGGGGAGACAAGAGCAGAAAATGAGATTACAACATTTCCCTTGTCTATTTATATACCTTAGCAATTTAGGAACTAGATTACTGTTGATGATGAACAAGACAACAAGATTGATCTTGATGAAAGAAGGAAGGATATATTAGATAGGCCTGATCTACAAAGGTACACTAGAAAAGGAGAAAGCCAAAGTTGTTATGCATGATTCTAGTGACCAACCATTCTCTCTGCCATCAGTTCCTGAGTCAGTAGAAACACTTCACAATGTAAGTAGTCCTGATCTTATCCTTGTCATTGATCCTAATCTTATGGTTGACGATTTAAATATTTATATTGCTCTAAGAAAAGGTGTGAGGTCATGTACTCAACACCCGATCTCAAAATTTGTTTCATATGATCACTTATCTCCATCCTATAGAGCCTATCTTGTCTATTTCTTCTGTTTCTATGCCACCAAATTGGCAGGAAGCATATTAAGATTCAAAATGGAAGGAAGCAGTGGTTGAGAAAATAAGGGCTTTGAGGACAAATAGGACATGGGAACTCGTTAACTCCATGAAGGACAAGAGAACAGTCAGATACAAATAGGTGTTTATCGTGAAACATAATGTCGATGGCACAGTGGAAAGGTACAAGGCAAGATTGGTGGTAAGAGGATACACTCAAACATATGGGGTAAATTACTAGGAAACATTTGCTCTTGTTGTGAAGATGAATACAGTAAGAATCCTCTTGTCATGTGCTGCCAACCTAAATTAGGATTTACATCAATTTGATGTACAAAATGCATTTCTGCATGGAAATTTAGAAGAAGAAGTGTATAAAGATATACCTCATGGGTTTGAGGGTCAGGAGACGGAGGGAAAGGTTGTAAATTAAAAAAAGCTCTATACGGTTTGAAGCAATCTCCGAGAGTATAGTTTGGTAGACTTAGTAAAGCCATAAATTCCTTTGGCTACATATAAAGTGATGCTGATCATACTCTGTTCATTAGTCATCACAATGGTAAGATTACATTGTTAGTTGTTTATGTTGATGATATGGTGGTAACAGGAGATGATAATGAGGAAATTCTTCGCTTAAAAAAATTGTTAGCAAGAGAATTTGAAATCAAAGATCTTGAAAATTTGCGATAGTTCTTTAGGATAGAAGTTGCTAAATTCGAAAAAGGGATATTCATTTCCCAAAGGAAATATGTCTTGGACCTTTTAAAAGAAATCGGTATGTTGGGGTGTAAACCTATTAACTCTCCCATTGAGGTAAACTACAAACTCCAAATAGGCATAGGGAAACAAATTGACATTGGTCAATATCAAAGACTGCTTGGTAGATTAATCTATCTGTCACATACTAGACCTGACATTGCATTTGCAGTTAGTCAAGTTAGCTAGTATATGCATGACCCCATGACTGCCATCTCGAAGATGCCCTACATATTTTAAGGTATCTAAAATCTGCTCCTGGAAAAGGTTTACTTTTCTCAAAACATGGACACCTTGACATAGAAGCTTATATAAATACAGATTGGGTTGGGTCACTAGATGACCATAGATTAACTTCAAACTACTGTACTTTTGTTGAAGGCAACCTGGTCACATGGAGGAGTAAAAAGAAGAGTGTAATTACTCGCTCAAGTGCTGAAGCAGAGTTTAGAGTTATGTCATAAGAAGTGTGTGAAGTATTGTAGCTAAGGAAACTAATGAATGAGTTAAAAATCTCCAAGTTTGGAACCTCTACCTTGATATGTGACAACAAGGCTGCTATTAGAATTGCTCAAAATCTTGTTCAATATGACAGGACAAAACATATTGAGATTGATTGGCACTTTATAAAAGAGAAACTTCTCGAAGGTCTATTAAAGCTCACTCATGTAACTTTAAGCAATCAAGTTGCTAATATTCTCACCAAAGGGCTAAACTCTAGACTCTTCCAAATGTTAGTGTGCAAGTTGGAGAATTAGAATTTATGAGTGTGAGAGAATTTCTCCTCCCAAACCAACACTTTTTCACCCTTAAGAACAAAGAATAATTACAAGTTTAGTTTCGGTAAAAAATGAAAGACATCGTTTTAACTTTGCTCAATTTTTTCCAACTTATAGCATTTTATCGTGTGAGAGCAAAACCATCTCTTGCTTAGAGCAAAAATTAAACGCATCTCTTGCATAGTTAATAAAATACATATATAAAGCAAAACTAAAAACAAAAACCTTTCTCAATTTGCTTTGCCTCGTTCTCTCAAATTTTCATTCAAGCTAAACCACTCTTCCCTCTCATTCCTCTTTGCGCTTCTCTAAGGCTAAGCCATCAACTTTGCCGGCATCGCTTCTCTAAGACATCCAATTTCTCGGCGTCGATCTGCCTTCTAGTGACCACCAACTGCGAAGCAATTCAAGAAAAGCGAAGACTTTCTACTTAATGCTTTCTTCTTCTCCTTTATTTTTAGAAGCGACACATTCGCGTCTAGGTCAATTCTATTGCTTAAACTAAGTGGCTTTGAAAATTAAAAATCCTATATATGGTTTTAAAACTTAGAAAAAAAAAGGGGCTATTTTTGGCGCATAAAAAGTTACATTTATAAAGATTTGAAAAAAAAAAAAAAAACCCGACAAGCTACCCATTTCTGTTTACCGGCTCTGTATAGACACGTCGTCCAAATGCAATTATATTTTATGAGGTCAGCAACACTACAATGGCTACTACCATCTTCACTTCCATTTTTTATTCACCACTCCAACTCCAAGGTAGCTCTGAATCCATCTCAATTATCATCACTTTTTTTTTTTTTAAATTCGTCAATTGAAATCTTCAATTGTATACTTGCAGAATCCGAACCGATTAAGACTCTTAATGGCGTCGGAGCCGAAGGAATCGGCGGCCAACAACCCCGGTCTTCATACTACCGTCGACGAAGCCACCAAAGGATACTTCATGCAACAAACGGTAAGTGAACATTTACTTGGACGTATATATATATATGGTACAGTTATTTATGGTTGATGATGATTTTGATTGTTTTATGTGCAGATGTATCGAATCAAGGATCCAAAAATCAGTCTTGATTTCTATTCTCGCGTTTTGGGCATGTCGTAAGTATTTTCCTTTTCTAGTTCGTGTTGTTTTCTTTTTTATTTTTTTGTTTTGAAAGCATTTCAGTTCCTTACTAGAATTTCTAGATGATCCGTTCTCAAATTGTCATGGGTTAGGTTAATAATATAAGTGAAATGGAATGTCAAGATCACATAAGAATATGATTTTAGTTTTTTGGGGTTTAAGGCCTATAGAGTTTGTAGTTTAATTATTGAAATTGTAGCATTTTTTTTTTCCAAAATCATTGGCCATTTTGGTAGTTCATATGTGTTAGCATTGTTATTTGTTAAAAAGGTTTTACTTTGCGTGTTTAAGAAACTAAAGTTTTAATTCTGAAAATAGAAACAAACAAACAAGCATAGGCTTTAATTTAGTAGGACGTCAGAGTATATAGCTTCTTTAACTATATCTTCTTTGTTGCAAGAATATATCATGGAAATCTTACCTATGCTTTGAAGTTAGGATTTATTTCTCCAAGTTGTTGGCTACAGCTGGATTTGGAACCGAATCATGTGAATATATCTTATTTGAATGCTATGCTATTCTCCTATGTTCTCTAAATTATGCATGCTTCTGAAAATTCAATGAAATATTTGTCTGTCAGACTTTGCCATTCAGTTTTCAATATTTCTCAAATATGTGAAACGTTTGATTCAGAATGTTCTGCCTCTGGCATATATGAGTCGCCCAACTTCTAGTCTTATCTGGCTTTGGGTGAGAATACCCTTTGATCTTCTGCATGACCCGAAGAAAAATGTGGTCCATCTAAAAGTATTGATGTTATCTTTATGTTATTAATGGAGAGTAATAAGAGCTAAGTTTTCAAGTCCTATATAAAATATATGGCCTATCTTTCTTAGAAGGATCTAGGATGCTTCATTAAAATGCTTAAATTGATTGATGGATTCTGATAACGCTTCATCTATCTTTTCTATAATTTCGTTGTCTTAATGTGTTAAACTGTTTCTTCTTTTTCTTTTATTTTTTTCATGGTTTTGAATGATCAAGTCATACAAGATGCATTAGCTTGCTTCGCTGCATCATACTTCGCAAGCTACATTACTTTTATTACATTTTGTTTGGTCCATTGTTCCTAGTTGATTTTTTCATTTAGCTTATTGATTGTCTTACACTTCAATGTTGTTGAAGATCTTTGGTTTTCTCTTTCACTTCATTATCGTTCAAGAACTTTTGTTTAGTCCCAACTCGTCTTAAAAAGTTGAAAATGAAACTTGTACTTATCTACATATTTGTCTTTTATCTGGTCTTCCATACCTTGAGACATCTCAATGCTTTAAAAAATATTTTTTCTTTCTTTCTTTTGGCTCTCTCTCAATATTACGTTACACATAGTAATATTGGTTCCGGTTTTGTTCTTGGTGCCTTGTAATTCTTGGAAACTTTGATAATAATGATGTTTGATGCTATATGATAATTTGTGCAAACTGCATAAACTTTTTATGTTAAAGATGATAACCCCCATGCTCCATAGTTTTCTGTATTGTATTATTTTTTATATCTTATGGGACCAGGCTCTCTACATTATGGGCCTTGCTATCTGGTTTGGGACATGATGATGATCTCGGTTGATGTAGCATATACATATGATGCCACTCTTTATAAACTTTGATTTGTCAATGCAATTAATCTGATATATATCATCTCAGATAAGCTAAAGTAAATAACAAATTCAAATAACTTAGAATGCTTTCCTTTTTTCTTAATTTTTATTTCCTCCATCTTCAAGGCAAATGGTACTTTTTCCTTTCTACATTTTCGGGTTGCTTAAGAGGTTGGATTTTCCTGACATGAAGTTTAGCTTGTACTTTATGGGTTATGAGGTAATTCACATTGCATCATATATTATGCAAGCTTTTACAGCTTGTGCTTTAAACTGAATTTTGACCAGCTCTCCTGCCTCTCTTTCTCGCTCTCTTTGATAATTTTCATGTCGGAAATGAACTTTTATTATGCTTTGTGCTTATTATGCGTATCTGTTTGGCGCAGGATACAACATTAGCTCCAAGTGATGCTGTTGAAAAGACGGTTTGGACCTTCAGTCAGAAGGCTACAATTGAATTGCCTCAGAAAGAAAGATGGATTTGCATGATGTCCTTTTCCCTCTCGACTTTGCTTGGCAGTTCTTTTTTGATGTCCCTTGAAAAGATTGGACAGCATGATGTCCTTTTTCCTCTGAAGTCTTTAACCTTGCTTGTAGATCTTTATTGATGTCCTTTATTATTTTTACATCTAACAATGAAATGCTTCTTACAGTAATTAGGGTACTGAGAGTGATCCGGACTTTAAAGGATATCACAATGGAAATTCAGACCCTCGTGGCTTCGGTACGTAAATCTTGTAATCATTTGGGATATATTTGATGTTTGTGGAGGGTTTTGGATAGTTGGATTGATGGTTTTCATACGATGTTAGGTTGACTTTGTATAAGAATTTCTTGAATGCTCTTAGTCTGACTGATGTGGCGGAAAAGTTAGGGCAATCTTAGTTTGAACATCATAAGATAATAGGTTTTAAAATAAACCTTAGAATCATCAAAAATCTGAATTAATAGAAAAAAACACAATACAGAAATTGTTTGATGTCCTATTTATATGAGAGTTCAGATAAATAATTGTACACTAAAAAGTATTCCTAATTTTTATATTTGACTAAAAAGGAATTCTAAATAAATAATAAAACTAAAACTTAGAAAATTTCTTTCTAATTATAAATAATTAAAAGCACTATATACGAAATCAAACAAAATAAGGAAAGAGTAAGAGCTTCCTAAACAGCAAAGATGCTCTTGCATCAGTTTCTTCTGGTTGAAAAGAACATGGCTCCTAATGAGTTAAATGTTTCTTGAACCTCAGCATATGCATCACATAGATAATTTTTTCAATGATCTTCTTAAACTTTTTTCAAAGTTGCTTAAATACATTACATATACAAATAAACTCATCAAATGCTTCAATACATCTATAAAAGCTTGTTGTACCTAAAATGTCTTTCCAAATTCTCTTTTTCTTTAACACTGGGCAAAATAAACACAAGATATGACTCCTCACATGATCCCATCATCTTTGGATTTCTTGTTATTTGATAGAATTGTGAAAAATGATTACTCTAGAGGTATTTGTTAATTGCTTATGCAAAGGCTGTAATGCAAAACTACTAGTATCCTCATCTTTGCGGCATAGTTATCAAAGAAGCATGCCGCAAGCCATGGAGCCTCAAAACCGAAAAGGTGTGCCTTATTGCGAAAGGCTCATACATGCTTAAATTTAAAATGAAAAAAATAAGTAACGTTAAAAACTACCACTCACGAAGAACAAAAACCAACAAAAGCAGCTTTTACAAAGGAGGAAAGAACCCTACTTTGCAAGAGTTGAGGTTAGTTTTTTTTTTTAAATCTTTCAATATTTCTCAACTTCAATAACCACGGGAGGTATATATATAGAACAAATCAACACGTAGTTTGGCTGATTAGTATTTTAAAGCTTTTTCAATAGAATTTATGTTTTTTTTCCCCCAATATTGCGCCTTACATCACTAAGGCGCTTTGCACCTGGGTTCTGGGATCCCTTTCCGCCTTAGTGTGCCTTAAGTCTCTAACAACTATGCTTTGTGGGAATCAAGCATGTTGCATTGATAGAAATCTCTTATTGTTGAAAATTCTTTTGGTAACTCATTGCTACTAGGAGATAGGATTTGCAAGACCTGTTCTGGTTCTTTATTTCTCTAAATAATGTGTATTTATTTGTTCATTACTGCAGCAAATAAATTTTATCTTTGTAATAAATATGTTGAATATTTAATAAACTAAAATGTAGTTGTTGAATATTTAATAAACTAAAATTAATAAATTTTAAAGACAAACATTTAAATTTTTTAAATAATATGATTGGATAAAGTATGTGATTTATATTTTTCTCAAAATAATTGATTATAATTTTTTTGGATAAACACATTATATATAAATTATAAATGTCCCATCAATAAAAAATAAATAATATGTTGTTGATGCTAAAAAAAAAAGTTGGATATTAGTAATATTATAATGAGAAATATTGAACTAAGTATTTAAAATTAAAAAAATTATGTTCTATAACTAAAATAATGTATAATGATATTGCAATGCCTCTTTGGTTCTAGTACAGTCCTGGTTCAGTTCTTCTCAAGGAACTGGGAAGAACTGGAACCAGAACAACATTGTAAAGTTTTCAGTTCCGGTTTGGGTACACATCTGAAATTGTCATTTTTTTTAGGGATCCGATAGGGTTCTTGTTTCCGGTTCCGGTTCCGGTTCCAGTTCCTTTCCGTAGGAACCATGCACAACCCTATTAGTAGTATCCATAAGTAAATATTTATTTGAATTTGAAGAACAATCTTCTTTTATTATTGCAATTCCAGCTTTTTGGCATTCCTGTTCGTCTATTTTAGGGGTAATAAGAACTTGTTCAACAACAATGCTTTCTCCTAGTTTTGGTAATATTTTACCTTCTTGCTCTTCCTCATCACAATATTCATCATAAATTGGTTCGTTGAAGCAATTGCATTACCTCCTACTTAACCTCTCCATAAAAAAAAAAAAATAAAAAATGAAATGACTCCTCCACTCCACCTCATATTGCTTGATTTGTTGTTCCAGCTTTGTGGAAAGAGTTAACATTGTTGTGTAGCAATCACTCCTCCAATCCACCTCTGCCATATCCTTCACAGTTCCAATTTCATGAAAAAGGTTTACATCACGACATCATCATCAACTCAAGATTTTCACAAGTATTAGGTTGTTCGTGGTGACCATCCAGAATTCCATTTGGACTTCCACGGTTCCTAATGACATATGGCTTGGACAACCGGGTCACTTTCACAATCATTCTCCACATCTCAGCCAACTCCTTTGGTTGGGGTTGATTATGCTAACATTAATATGCTTCTAATAATCATGGTTTAGTAGTATCACAAAAGAAATCACGACAGATTGATATAGTGTAAAAGTTTTGGCAATGAAGTCTCAACAATTAGGGCAAGAATAGAGTGATCTTGGTCGGAACATCATAAAATAATAGGGTTTGACATAGACCTTAGAATCAAAATTCAGAGTAATACTGATTGTTTGATGTCTTTCTATTTATTGGAATTAGATAAATCCTAATCCTGTAAGAGAATAATGATTTTTTACCATGGAGTAGAAATTGGCTTAATGAGTATTGTCTCGCTATATGGAATGTTAATTGATACTCATGCCATTAGGTGCATTTGCATGCTTAGATTTAAGAATGAAGAAAGATATGGGGTTTTCTAAATATCAGGTTTTGTTTATCTTCTATGGCTATAGATTTCGGTATTATTTGGTAAAATTGAAATTTAAGTGCTATAATTTGAAGTCATATTTTTAAAACTGAAGAATGCGCTTTCTCCATACCTACTGCTTGTGCATCGTTAAAAAAAAGTTTTCTTAAAGTTATTAATTGAGTTTTATTTGAATTTGATCGACATGTATATCATTGTTATCAAACAACTTAAAACTAGTAAACTTTAAGTGTTGAATTGTTTTATTAAACACCACCTTATTTCATGGCCCACAAACAGCAGTTTTGTTGAATGCTTGTGAATCTGGCGCATAATTTTTTGCTTACTTTGGTTAACTGTGATTTGAATTATAATGCTTTCAGAATCGAATGCGTCTTTTTTTAACCATGACAGCAAGCAAGTCTGCATGCCAATTATTAGAATGTTCAATTCCTTGACTTTTTAACTCCCTTATAGGTGATTATGTGAATTTTAGTTGCCAATCTTCAACATAAATTTATTCTTCCAGGTTTTCATTTTTCCCTAGCAACAATTATGGTTATGTATTTGAAATTTGCATTGAAGGACATATTGGTATTACTGTGGATGACGTGTACAAAGCATGTGAGAGGTTTGAATGTGGATGACGTGTACAAAGCATGTGAGAGGTTTGAACGTCTAGGAGTGCAGTTTGCGAAAAAACCAGATGATGGTAGGAAACCTCTAGACCATTATCATTTAATAAGCATAAACATCATTTTTAAATTGCCAGCAGTAGCTTGTGGGAACTTCCCACAAGCTACTGACGTAGTGTTTAGTTAAAACAGTCTGCATTGACTGAGAAAAACATGACAGTATAGCAATCATTTCTGGGTGATGATATTTCATTCTAAATGGACCAATCAAGGTTTCAATTTAAGTTTATCCATTCAAACATTTTTTACAAATGGTGAAAACTTTGTTGGCATTTGAACAATTGAACTTTTAGAGGAAAAGGGAAGGGAAGTGAAAAGTTGGAATAGGTATTTGATATTTTGAAGTGTTGAGCACTATCATGAACTAACCTGAACTAGAGAAAGCTTTCTTGAATTAGAATATGACAGAATGGAATAGGGATTGTATATTGGAAGTTACGGACTGTATTGTTTGATGTGCGCTCGCGTGGACGCACACACATACATTAATTCACTCCTTTGTTTTTTCTCCAAATCATGATAAGGCCAAAAGATTGTAATATGAAACCATCATGGATTTTGTTGGAAGGGATGGATTCTCTTTGGTTTAAGTTGGCAGAATATATTTACTATTTAGTGTTGCATCCTTCAAATGTGTTTATGTTGTGCAGTTAATCAATTAAGTTTGTACCAGGAAAAATGAAAGGCATAGCTTTCATTACGGATCCTGATGGCTATTGGATTGAAATCTTTGATCTCAAGGCTATTGTGACAGCCACTAGCAATGCTGCCTGAGATAATGTGAATCAAAATTGAGGTAACTTCTGCTTCCTTGTTCTCATCCCACTTAATTTTTTGTCTTCAACCTCTTCCTCTCTTTGGTTAATTGTATTGTAGATTCCCCAAGAAACTTATTTTATTTTTGTTATAGTTCAGATCTATTATATAGATGTGGAGATCATTTTCTTTTAAAATGTTCGTCTATTCTTGAAATTTCAAGGATCATAATTATATGTGCCATTGTTGGTTCATATTCCTTGGTATTAAGACATTTGCAGTGTAGCATGAGATCTAACAAGAAAATACAAGTTCAACAATTGTTATGAAATAATTTTCTTAAAACAATTCCTTACTATTTCTACAACTACAATTAGTTCAACCTTATGATTCTGAGAAACAAGTTTATAAAAAGCTCAAATCTTAGATTTGACTTTCGCAATGAGCTCTCGCCTCAGGATTTTTCCTGAAGCTGATTTAGGGACAGCATTTATGAATGTTACTCTTCGTAATCTTTTGAAAGGTGCAACCTGCAAAAATAAAATACATCAATAGACTGTAAAAAACCATGTCATGATTCTGACATTTCCTTTACCTGATCAGCAATAAATTTCAGAACATCATCTTCAGTGAGTGAACTATTCGGTGATCTCACAACATATGCAACTGGGAACTCACCGGCTTCAGCATCAGGGAAGCTACATAGTGAAAGGATATTAAAACGGAAACATTTCAGATTGAATTAAGATATTCAAGATGCATTTAACTTACGGGATTACTACAGCGTCTAATATTTCAGGATGAGAAACAAGGAGCCCTTCGAGCTCAGCAGGTGCAATCTAGAGAGAATAATAAGAAATCAAATTGTGATTCAGCAGCCATTCAATACACAACTAATAAAGGATGTTATTACAGACTTTACCTGGAATCCTTTGTACTTTATGAGCTCTTTAATACGGTCAACAACATATAGTCGCCCCTCTTCATCGAAATACCCAAGATCTCCTGTGTGTAACCAA
>CATIWJ010166504.1:0-13563 GCA_949640765.1 Croton laevigatus | reverse complement strand
AATTACTTATTTATCACAAATAAAAATAAATTCATTATATACACATATTAATATTTTTATTTAATAATATTTTTATCATATAAAAATAAAAATTGTACATATAAATTTTTATTTTTTTATTTAAATAAAAACAATTCTTTTTCATATAAATTTTTCTCTTTTTTTTTTCATTAAAAAAAATTCATCAACATTAATTTATTGCAAAAAAAAAAAAGAAAACAACTGCCAAAAAAAATAATAAAATATCATGAATAAGAAAATGGAGATCCGGATTTGGATCTCCAAATTTGGAGAACAAATTATAAATCTCTAAATTTGGTTTCTTAGAAAATGTGGAATAGAGACCCATTGAAGTTGAAAATCTCCAAAATGGCTCCCCGTTGGAGATGCCCTTAGAAATGAGCTCATTCAATCAATCTCTATTATAGATTCAGTTTTTCCTTTACCTTCATTTCTAGAAGCTCTAATGTTTTGAGACATAATATTGCCAGGAAAAGATTGTCTGCTTTTCCTTTTTTTTTTTTTTTTAATTTGTAGTCTTAATTATATTTGTTATTAAACTCTGGAATCTTTTTTAAAAAAAGAAAAAAAGAAAAGGCAAAAAATTGACTTTGATGGAAGAGAAATAAATAACTTAATATCAAACAAAATGATGGACCAAGACTTAAGTAGTAAATAATTTTGAAGAAAATGAAAATGATTCCCGGAAAACAAGAACACTACCTGAGATGGACTCTATAAAGAATGGATAATAGTATTAATAGAAATAAAGGGCAATTTTGGGAAGTCAGTTTTTAATAATATATAATAATTAATTTATTATAATTATTTTTATTTTCCATTTTTATCTCCGTTCATTTTCACTAAATCTTCTTCCATACATGAAGGATTTAATAAACCCCTTAAATTTTAATTAAATTCCTTTTATGCAAAAGAGGATTCAATACAAGAATAAAATGGTCAGCTCTATAAAATTCATTTTCACTAACATTTTGCTGAGATTTTTTTTATAGAGGCACAATTTTATAGTTTCAATTTTTTTCAATTTTAGGCATATTCATTTTTTAATAAAATATTATTACATTGCAATTTTTACTCTACTAAATTCATTTCAGCAGCAGCGAATTTGTAATTTCAAAAACTCAACTACATCATTTTGTAAATAGTTTCAATTTAAGCCTAATTAATCAGTTTTATTTTTAAAATAACACCCTTTTTGTCATAAACGCACGTCTTGAGTCGCAATTGCAAAATGTCCAAATCCATCTCCATTATCGTAAGATTATAAACAAGATGTATTGATCAATTTCATAAGAATTATTTTAGTGAATTGATTTTTTATACTTCAAAAATAGCTACATTTAAATGTTTACATTTCCATTTATAGTAAGTTTTGTAATTGTTTATTATTATTTTTTTATTAGTGTCGGTGAAAAAGTAAGTTTTTTAAAGAGTTAGTAGTTGTTTATTATTATTTCTGTATTGGTATTGTTAAAAAGTGGGCTTGTATTGATATTGGTGAAATAGTGAATGTAAAAAAATGAAAAAAACAGAGGTAGTAATAAATTTTTCAAACACTTGAGAGCTCAAGCAATGGGGTCCATTTTACAATTCTACATGCCATTGGCCAAAAGAATATAAATTAGTTTAGGGAAAATTATATTTTTATTTTTATATTTTAATTTCATCCACTATTTTGTCCCTTTATTTTATTATAAACCTTTTTTTTCCACTATATTTTGTTTATGTTTTTTAGTTAAATAAATAATATGAATTTTTCTGTTTAAACCACTTATAAATTACATATTTTTAACTCTGGTCAGTGTAATTTTTATTTTTTAAGTAATGTATTTTGCAATAATTATATATTATTATAGTATTATTTTAATAAATAAAAAAAATAAAAATAAAAAACAACGTAAACGATCGGTGCAACTTTCTCATTTCCATATAACATTGCTTATCCTACAAAATGCCCTCATGTTTTGGTATAATTACACATGCTGCATTCAGTACATTGCCACGTAATATAGCCAAGAGTGGGTCCCACATAAAATATTTGGAAATTGCTTTTGAATTGTTATGGGGTCGTAATTTACAAATTTGACTATGTTTAAAAAAATCACGTAAAATAAGTAGAACCGTTGAATTTAACAATCTCAACGGTTCTGTTTATCTTATATGATATTTTTTAAAAAGAATCAAATATGCAAATTGGGACTTATAAAATTGATCTTGGAATTAAATTATGACAATCTATAATTTTTTTTTTCTATTCTTTCTTTTTCCTTTTTGGGAAAACCTTCTATTGTTTCTTTATTTTGCCTTTTATGCATATTTTTATAGGTTCTTAGATTGTTATGATTTGGTTTAAATTTTAAATTAGTCCCTCTAATATTAAGGTATTATCCTTTTTAGGGTTTGTTAACTATCTTTCCATGAAATCAATTCTTCATTCAATAGAATTTTATTATTTTTTTTTCTAATTTTTTTGTTTACAAAGCAATTTGAGTATAATTTTAAAGTTCAATTAGTAGAACTTATAAAAAAGTCGAATTTCAAGTCGATTAATAGCTAAAGATTATACCAGATGAAACATAGAAAAGCAAGAAAGTAATGTCCTATCAATTCTATTCGATCCTTCCATTTTTTTTTTTTTTTGTTGAATATTATTTTGTGTGGGTGCTTAGTTTAATATATACAAAGAAATGATAGTTTGATTTGTATCTCTTTTTACACCTTAGTTTATATTAATGAAATACCTCTTTTATTTTTTTTTTAATTTAAATTTATCTTTTAACAATATTTATATGTTGCCTCTCTCGAATCTATTTAGTTATATATATTTTGAGTGTTATTTTAAACCCTTTTATTTGATTTTATTGTTTTTATAGAAACTTTTATTTGTTTGTCCTTAATTATTGTTATTTGACAATATAAAGAATACAGAGAAATCAAATACTTTTGGTTTAGGATTTTAAGTTGCCATTTGGTTTATTGATTCCATCCAGCTAATAGTTGTTTTATAACTAACACATATCATTTAGGTGTTTAGTAAGTGTTTAAATCAACAGCTAATTGCTATTTAGGGCCTCAATCAATTAATTATTTTCACTTACTTTTCATGCAGTTGTCATTCTTAAAAAAGTTATATATAGTTGTGAAAATCAAATTTTAATGACAATCAGTAAATTTTGATTATACAAAATGAATTTAACGAATTAAAATTAAATTAATAAATATGTTTAAGTATGATATATCTAATTACCTCCATCGAAATTCAGTTCTTTCTTTAGGGGATTATATCAAAATGATTAGGTTGAGTTTTAAATAATATTAGCCTGCATATTAAAAATATTTAATTAAAAGGCCATTTTTTATAATGAAAGCTTTCTTATGTCATTTTTTAGTGTATTGGAAATTTCTTATTAGTATCATATACGTTTTATAAACTTAATAGAAATTTAATATAAAATTATTTGGTTTATTAGGAATTTCTCATTGATTTTATATACTTTCATAAACTTGTTGTAAACTGATGGTAAACTAACACGAAATGATATTTTTGACAAATTTTTTTTTTAATTTTTTGATCTTATAAGTCATTAGTGACAGTTTTGGCTAATAAAATCATATTTTCAACTATTCATAGAACTGAAAAAATATTGGATTCATAATAACAAAATTTATAAAAGTAAATTTAAATTAGGTTGATAATAAATATCTGACTCATAGTTATCCGCACAAAAGTGAAGAAATGACATGTTTTTGCCAACAAAAAAAAATCTTCCAAAACACGCAATCCAACATGCTCCGAAGTACACTAAAGTGTATATATATATATATATATATATATATATATATATATATATATAACCTACCCACTATTTTGCATTTTAACCGACCCATTGTATTGCAGATCGGGTATCATATTCATGGATCCAACTTGAAACGGGTATTCAAAAACCGACTAAAACTACCCGTGATGAATCCTATGAAAAATAAATGAAATTGACTCAATTTTAAAAGAGATATATGAAATGGACTTGTTGACTAAACAAGTTTTTTTTTAATGTTTGTAATAAAAATATCTTTTATGCTATTTTATTATAATAGTGGTGGTAGGTTTATGAAAACAAATATAATTTGGATTAAGAGAAAGAAAATTATAAGGAAAGTCATTTGATTAAGGCCTAATCTCTTTTTTTTTTTTAATCAAGTTCATGTTCTTACTTGTTGACAATTTTCATATAAATTTGATAAATTTCAATTGATTTTTCAGGTGGGTTTGTTTGTATTGTATTTAATAAAATTAATTATTTGGTCTGTCTTTTAAAAAATATAGAAGGGCTGCCTGATCTGGTTTTCTTTATCTTTTTTTATTTTAAGGTTCTTCATAACAAGCATAATAGACGGACGGAAGGGTAAATAATCTGACCGAACAACTAATTAGAAAATATTTATTTAGACTGGATCCATGAGATCACACATTAACTAAGTCAATAATAATGTTTCTTTTTTTTTTTCCTACTTTATCTTTATTTCCGAGTTACATTTAAAATTTGCTTTGACTTTTTCATCCTATTAACTTAGTTAATTGAACCAAGGCTAGAATAAACATATTAATTCCTTGTTGCTAAAACATGTCTTGCATGGTTCCCTTGCTTAACTCGCAAAATTCTAAAATTGGAATGTTTTGGCTAATTTTTAAAAGTCAGACAATTGATTCAAAAATTATTATTTTTTGAAAGGATGATTTTAAAAATTAATTGAGAGACTAAATTGTAAAAATTTTAAAAGGTGAGACGTCAAATTCACATTATCCCATAGTAAAAAGACCAAATACCCCTTAAGGTACAATAAAAATAATATTTGATTACTAGCTAGTTGACTTAAGTCAAAATATTACAATGCTAGTCAACCGTCCATTCCAATAAGATTACTTAATTTGCTTCATAAGCAATGCAACAAAATGGTTAGGTTGAGTTTTAAATAAAATTACCCTCCATATTAAAAATAATTAATTAAAAGGTATTTTTTATAATGAAAGCTTTCTTATGTCATTTTTTGGTGTATTGGAAATTTCTTATTAGTATCATATACTAGTACATTTTATAAACGTAATGGAAATTTAATACTACCTCCGGTTTCATAAGTTCTTTACATTTTTCTTTTTTGGTATTTTTTTTTATTGTTTACATTTTTATTTATAGTAAGTTTTGTAATTATTTATTATTATTTCTTTATTAATATTGATGAAAAAATAAGTTTTGTAAATGGTTAAGTATTGTTTATTATTATTTGTGTATTGGTATTGGTGAAAAGTATGATTTTATTGATATGTGGTGAAAAATAAATGTAAAGAATTGAGAAAAACAGAGGTAGTATAAATTTATTTGGCTTATTAGGAATTTCCTACTGATTTTATATACTTTCATAAATTTTATTGTAAACTGATTGTAAACTAACATGAAAATGATATTTTTGACAGTCATTTTTAATTTTTTGACCTTATAAGTCATTAGTGACAATTTTTTACTAATAAAATCATATTCGGCTATTTTGGAGAATAAAATTAATTTTTTGGGAATTTAAAAGAACCCCTTTCTCTATATATTGCCTATTTTCTACTAAATATTTTAATATTTTCTTTAAATTAAAGATTGACCATAGTAAAATTTATAGAAGTGAAAAAATATTGGATTGATAATAGCCAAATTTATAGAAGTATCTCACCCATGGTTATCTGCATAAATTCTCCATGATATGTTTTTTCAAAACAAAAAAATATCCTCCAAAACACGCAATCCATTATGCTCTGAAGTACATTAAGCATATATATATACTTTGTTCTTAAGTGCATTAAAGTATATATGTATATATACACACACGTGAATATCCCAACTAACCTGCACTTTAAATGACCCATTGCATTGCAGATCGGGTATCATATTCATCGAGTGGGCTGGGAACGGGTATTACGAAAACTGACTAAAACCACCCATGATCAACCCTATGAAAAATACATGGAATTGACTCAATTTTAAAAGAGATATATGATATAGATTTGTTGACTAAACAAGTGTTTTTAAATGTTTTGTAAATTGTAATAAAATTATCGTTTTTGCTATTTTATTGTCAAAGTGGTGATAGGTTTATGAAAACAAATATAACTTGGATTAAGAGAAAGTAAATTATGAGGAAAGTGATTTGATTAAGGCCACATCTTTTTTTTTTTTAATTCAAGTTGATGTTGTTACTTGTTGACTATAGAACGGTTTTCATATAAATTTGATAAAATTCAATTGAATTTCCAGGTCGGTTTGTTTGTATTGTATTTAATAAAATTAATGATTTGGTCTGTATGTTAAAAAATATAGAAGCGTTACCTGGTCTGCGTTTCTTTATCCCTTTTTATTTGAAAATTCTTCATCAAGTGGATAATAGACCGAGGGAAGGGTAAATAATTTGACCCAACAACTTATTAGAAAATATTAATTTATACTGAATTTATGAGATCACACGTTAACTAAGTCAATAACAATGTTCCATTTTTTTTTCCTACTTTATCTTTATTTCCAAGTGAAAGACTGTATATATTTTTTACATTTAAAATTTACTTTGACTCTTTCATCCTATTAACTTGGTCAATTGAACCAAGGCTAGAATAGACACATTAATTCCTTATCACCAGAACATGTTTTGCATCCATTCCCCTGCTTAAGTTGCAAAATTCTAAAATTTAATTGCTTTGGCTAATTTTAAAAATAATTGATTCAAAAATTATTATTTTTTCAAAAGGATGATTTTAAAAATTAGTTAAGAGACTAAATTGTAAAAATTATAAAAGCTGAGACATCAAATTCACATTATCCCATAGTAAAAAGACCAAATACCCCTAAAGGTAAAATAAAAATAATATTTGATTACTAGCTAGTTGACTTAAATCAAAATATTATAATGCTAGTCAACCGTCAATTGCTATAAGATTACTTAAATTGCTTCATAACCAATGCCAAAAAAGAAAAAAAAGTATAGTGCTGGTATATTGATTGATATGGCTCTCATTATAAAGCAGTTTTTCGTACCATTAATGATACTGTTCTTATTGTTACAAGGAAAGTTATTGTGTAAGGGTTGCAAAGAGGATGAAAGAATTGCTTTATTAAATCTCAAAGCTTACTTCAATTATCCTAATGGCAATGCTATGTTGTATTGGGGAGAAAATCCCAATTGTTGTTCATGGGATTATGTTACATGTGATTCTGTTACTGCTAGAGTAAACTATCTTATGCTTCGAGACCTAAAATTAGGAAATTGGTATCTTAATATCTCTGTCTTTCTTCCTTTCAAAGAACTAAATAATCTCGATTTGAGTGAAAATAACATTATGGGATTCGTTGAAGATGAAGGTTCGTATGTCTCTTCAATATTGACATGGTTTAATGATAAATATATTTATAACATGTTGGATTTTGAGTTTTATAATTTACTTTCAGGTTTTGATAGATTATCGAGTATTACGAGCTTGGAGATTTTAGATTTGTCTGGTAATAAGTTGAATAAAAGTATCTTGCCTTCTCTTAGTACTCTTTCATCTTTACAGTATTTGTATTTAGGAGGCAATAAACTAAAAGGAAGGATTAATATTGAAGGTGAGTTCAAATTTTCTTAACTTTATTTTTTTATTTGCTTATTTCTTTTAAGTAACCCAAATTGCTTGAAGTGACTGCAAAAGTGTAGAATTGAGCAATTTGACAAATTTGAAGTATTTAGGCTTACAAGGAAATGAAATTGAAGGTTTTGAATTCTCTCATGGTATGCATTGATTTTTTTTAGTAATATGTTTTGTTCAAAATTATTTGAATCCTATAACTAAAAGATTTGGAATACTTTTGTAGGACTGAGCAATTTGGAATATCAAAATACCCATTATGATCAACTTAACAAAAGCTTGCTCACATCTATGAAAGCATTTTCATCACTTCAAAGTTTGAATTTAGGATATAATTCCTTTATAGGAATACTTAATATGAAAGGTGCGTAATATATTTTGTAAAATCCCACATCAGATATTAATTGATATTTGATATGATATATAAGTTAGACTGCTTAACTACTTAATAAGCCTGGGTTAACCATTTTAGGCCAATGAATTTGGAATTAAGTAGTTAATGAAATTAGTTAGGTAGATCATTTTACAAACTTGTGCAGTTAGACTCCGGTCTAGTTGCACACCGGTCGTAACATATATGGTGTTTATTTTTTTGTTTATAAAAATATTTAAATCTACACTTTGACTTTATGAGGACAAATTTGTGGCTCTCCAAATTTTATAAGAGAGCAATTATAACCCTAAACTTATATATTTTAATCATATTAGACACTTTATCACATTAAATCAATTATTATTAACAATTTTTGTTTATACACATTAAAAATTGATATGGTAGATGATTTATTTTATTGTAAAATTAATAATTTTCACATATTTTATAGCTGTATAATTTATCTAATTTTATAAGATGAATTGTTTGTTAAAATAATTTATAGTTTAAAGTGTTCACTTCGTATAATTTTATAAAATGAAGAGCTTCAATTATCAAAAATACAAATTTTATATTATCTAATTATTATTTTTCTGTTGTAATTTAGAATTTGAGGCGTTTGGTAATTTACAAGAGTTAGATCTGAGCGGAAATCAAATAACCAAATTTGATGCGTTGGGAGGTAATACTTAATTGAAACAGCATTACTTTTTATTTAACATAAAGAAGGTGGCTAAATTTCAAGACTTTAAAGTTGTAGCAAAAGTATCATAACTTCCGTTTTTTAACTAAAAAAAGGTATCTGTCTTACAAATGTGTAACAAAAAGAAAAAATTACATCTTACTGAAATCATGACATTTCGGCCTGTCAGTACCATGCAAAAGACGTTCTGATATATTTTTAACTGTTTAACATTATCCTACATGTTCTCTCTCAAAAAAGAAAAAAAAAAAAAGACATTTTCCTGCATGGAAAATTTTTCTTTCATTCCTATTCTAACCTTATTTTTCTTCCTCCATCTTTTTCTTTCTTCTTTCTTCTTTCAAACACTAATCTCTCTCTTCTAGAACTCTACTGCACATGATAATCCTCACATACTCCAAAAATAAAAATAAAAAAAACTATCTATATTACATTACATGTGCTTAATAATTTAATATATAACTTGACACTTTTTCTTTAAGTAACATGCATCAAATTTGTAAGATCTCACATCAGATATTGATTGAAATTTGATATGATATATAAGTTAGACCATTTAATTACTTAATCAACTTGGGTTAACCATTTTAGGCCAGTAGATTTAGTCTAAGTAGTTGACGAAGGTAGTTAGGTGAATCATTTTCAATTCCGTCTGGCTACATGCCTCTGTAAAAAGTAGTATGATGACTAACCAGACTACACTTCAATTGGCAACATATGATTACTTTTTGTGTTCTCTTAAATATTGGATCTTTTTGTCCTATCATTTGTAGATATCAAATATCTAAAGAAGTTAAGTGTCCTTATTCTTGATAATGTCACCACAAATGGAAGAAGCCTTTCATTGCTAAAATCTCTTGAAGTATTTCCGCATTTGAAGAGTCTTTCTTTAGGAGACAATGATTTGGAAGCAGCAATTTTCGCTCAAGGTAATGCTTTAGTCTTTTAGTTATGTTATTGTGTTATAAAAATTTAAACTACTATCATGTCTTTTATATCATTATCTATTTTATAGTTTGATAGTATTTATTACGTTTTGAGTCTCAAAATATTAATATCGAGAGAGCCAAACTCTCTTTTTTTTCTAAATTAATAAAATCAATTAGATTAAAAATATTACTGATTTAAATGAGAGTATTTCAATCAAATTTTATTTAAATTAGAATTTATATCTGGTCAATAATTTTTTCATTGTAAAATTACAAATCATAATATTATAATTTTCTTAATGTGCTTTACACGCGTTAACTTATTTTATATTCTCATTATTGATGTTGTAGCTAATTTGATTATTATATATTGGCAACAATAAAATTTATATAAAAATAATAAATTTTTGTTTAAGTACAATTAATTAAGTATATTATGGATAAAGGACCTAATTAAAAAGATTAACAAATTTCAAGTACTAAGATATAACTTTACTTTAATTGTCATCATCTTCTTCATATTCCTCTAAAGAAACCTTAGCCTTGAACAATCTCCACACCTTAACCAGCCATTGTTCCTATATTTTGAACCTGTTCATCTTTTCCGGTGGACTGCAACTTCATGATTTCCTTCAAAAACACAATTACTAGATGACGGTGCCACAAAAGGTCATTCAAAATTTTGGCCGACTTTCGATGATTCAACAACTATTTGTGGGTGCAAAGGAATGGTAGGTGCGAGTGCTATCAACCGGTACCCTTCGTTCGCAAGTCGGCTGCATTTGGAGGTAGAGACAGTGATGATAGGGTTTTAGTCTTCCTCAATTTTCCAACCAACTACTTCAGTTTCTGGATTTTCTCATTTAAAAAAAATTAAAATTCAATAACTATTAACCCATGGGTATAAAAGTAAAACTCATAAAGGAATATGCTATTTACTTAGTTATTGATTTTTGGTGTCATTTACTAAATAGAAACTTTAAAAAAAATGCTATTTGTTACCATTTTTTCATTTTTTTTCAGAATTTTCTCCCAATCTTCTCTTAGATTCTTCAAGTTTTCAAAATATACTTTAAGATTCTCAAATTTTGAAACTATTATAATTATGAGTCCTTTTATACAACTTTCTTAAAATTTTTCATTAATCAAAATTCAATATTAAAAATATTTAATGACCATTCTATATTATAATAATTTTAGAAAATAAATAAATTTTAACTAAAAATATTTGGTTGTCATCTATTTAAGTTTATTAATTTGAAAACTTTTTTTTTTTTAACTGTTTGGTTTTCATAATTATTTTAAACTTCAAATTATTTATTAAAATCCATACATATGTGATAGATTCTTACTTTAATGATTAAATTAAAAAAAATTTCTAGAAAAAATCTTCTGTAAAATAAAATGAATTTTTGTAAATTGTAAATAATTTACATTAAAGAGTATAATATAATATGACAATACTGGAATTTAAAATTAACTAACACATAAGTTTCATTATCCATTTGATTTATTCAATATTAGAATTTATATTTTTTTAATTAAAATATATTACTAATATTAATATTATTTTGCTTTAGATTTTCTAATTAAAATACAATAATACTATATTAAGAGATTGTTATTTATTTATTAATTAATTTAATTAAATATAATGTGAATACTAATTCCTAATTAGGATACATTGTTCATAATAAAAAAAACTAGAATTGTTATTTATTAATTATAATTTAATAAAGATGTAATTTCTTTCAAAAAATTAGAAATATGAGTGATATTTTTGTAATAACGCTTATTATGCGCGTTAACTTATTTATATTCTCGTTATTGATGCTATAGTTAATTTGATTAACGTATTAAGTCATTTGATATTCTTATTATTTTTATTAACGTATTATTTTATATTCTCGTTATTGATGCTATATTTAATTAAATTAATTATATATTAATAATAATATTTGCATTAAATATTATTTTTATTTTAAAAATTTATTATTCAATTTTATAAGTTTTTATCCATATTTTTAATTAGAATATAATATGATAGACCCAAATAGAGCTTACCAATTAACATATGAAAAATAATATCGAAATTTTAATTAGAATTGGAAAAGTAATCTTATTGTTTGTTAATATAAAAAATAAATTAATATTATATAATTAAAGATAAATTCAACTAGACAAGGTTCCTTTTAATGTTATCCCGAAAAATATCATTAGTGAAAAACAAATGGATACAAATATCCAACCAAAATCCAATTGAGTTTTGGTTAGTTACTTAGCAAACAAGAATTTTAACATTATCTATATAAAAAATAGAAATCCTACTATGTTCATCATCTTGCATATTAGATTGATTTCTTAATTTATTTCCTCCTGGATGAGCATTCCTCTGCACCTCCAATTGTTCCAGGTTCAATCCCCAGCTCCACCCCATACTAATTTACTAACATGCTAACTGCTAACTGGGTACGTGTCTTGTATATGTCAAACAAAAAAAATTAATTTCCTCGTAGAAATTATAAGTCCACACCATTCATATTGAGAGTTGTAAAAATATTTTTATATTTTTTTAATTATTTATATATATTAAAAAATTACTTTATTACTACTAGCATAATATAATACTAATTAGATTATCTTTTTTGAATTAAATCACTTTTCATAAATTAATTAATTTAATTTTGGATTTCCTTTTTCGAAGTGAATTACTAATAAATTAATTTATTTAATAGACATAGATTACTAAGTCATAAAATAATATATGACTAAAATGGAAATTTTACCAATCTTATTTGACATTGAATCTTAAAACATTATTATTGTTATATGTTCCCAAACAGAGTGGCCGAATATGAGCAATTTGGAATTTTTGGATCTCACAGCCAGTATTGTGCGGGAAGATTTCCTGCAAAATCTTGGATCATTGCCCTCTCTTAATTTTTTACTTTTATCTTCACTCAAAAACACTCTACCAATTCAAGGTAAGTGAGAGTAATACATTACTAATTACGAATTAGGAATTCTTTAATCAACATTTTTGTTAAATGTTTTATTTTTCTTGTTATTTATTTAAGGAATGCCAAGTTTCAAGAAATTGGAAATTTTAAATTTGGGTGGAACTACTACTAGCATTGCCATCCTACAAGTAATTGCAAAGATACCCACTCTGAAGGCATTAAATTTGAGTAATTGTGGACTCAATGGCATTATTCCTCCAGCATCAGGTACGTTAACAGATATCTATCTTTTTTTTTTAATTTAGAATAGAGTGGAATAGCGTCCGGTTATTACTGAGTCCCGTTACTACTGAAAAACCCAAATGAACCAATTCGGTTTGTTTGGTATTTAGATTTTTTGTTTGGTAATCAATCACTTTGCTTTAAACAAAAATTTTTTAACTAGTTTCTAACATTTTGACCAACTATTTTTTTTAACATTAAGTAAATAAGATTTTCAAATAGCTTTTAGATGCTTAAGCAGCCTTTTATGAAAGGTTGATTTTAATATTTTATAAACAACTATTCAAATAGTTAGACTCACTTCGATAGCTAGTTTTTTCGAACACGTCTATATGGTTTAGTTGGTAATTGATTTGGTTGTTGATCAATTTTTCAGTTAACTACCGTTGTTTACTAAATCGAACCAAACCAACCAAAATGAAAATAAGTTTTGGTCATTATGAACCTAACGGTTAGCTGATCACTGGCCAATGGTTATATAATCGATTTCATTTACTAAAAGCTGACTCCAACTTTTTCTTAGCTTACCTTGAAATAAAGTTCTGAATTGTAAATACATTGCAGGAATATGTGAGTTGAAGCATCTCGAAGATCTAGATATGAGCTATAATGATCTCAATGGAACATTGCCTTGGTGTTTA
>CATIWJ010166493.1:0-50651 GCA_949640765.1 Croton laevigatus | reverse complement strand
GTGAGTTAGGCCCAGATTCTTAACATGGTATCAGAGCATGCCCTCTCCACCGATGTCGGGCGGCCCGTGGTGGGCCTTGTACCCGTGATGGGTGACCTCCTGCAGAGTAACTGCCGATGTCACGCTCCAGATGAATCTGGGCGTGAGGGAGGTGTGAAAGAATCCCACATCGGATAGGAGAAGGGGTCTAATAAGATTTACCAAAATGGTAAGGGTTGAATTCATATAGTTGGTTTCATTATTTTTTTTTTTTTTTCCAACTACTTAATCGAACATTCATTTTTGTGACCAAAATCCTCCCTCCAGCACTATAGGTAATGTAACAGTTGAATATTACTACAGAAATGTCAAAAAAAAAAAAAAAGAATTATTCCTCTAATAAGCATTAACAACTTGGAGTTTAGAAATGTAATTGGTGAGTGAGTGATGGTGAGGGTGCTAAGTGAGGAAATTTTCTACTATTTGTATTTGTTATTTTTCCAATTTATTCCGCTCCACCCCACCTCATATTTACAAATTTCAATTTAATTAATATTTTATATGCTTAAATTAATAAAAAATTAATCATATTAAAAAAAATAAAATTCATACCATTCTCCAAAAAATGGAAAACACATTTCGAAAAAATGCTTAAAAAAATAAAAGTAGAACTTCCATCATCCTTCTCTTCCTCATAAAGAAAACTATGGATCTATAAACATGCACTTCTTGTTGTTGCCGTATTTTTTATTTTAAATATTATACTCCGATCCGCTAGCCATTGTTTACCAATATGATGGGCAGCTACTTATTATTGACCCTAATCTCCTACCTAATCTTATTATTCAAGTCCAAATCAATAAATTTACTATTACCTTCCCTCACATTTAACAAATGGATTCAATGAAAATCGGAGTATTGAGCAAACTGGCAACATTTTTTTTTCTGTTTTTATGTTTTTTTGGTTTTGTTTTAGTTATTGTAATTTTCTACTTGTCCCAAATATCTAAATAGGCTATGAGTAATTTATTTTACAGTTTCTGGATAGGCAGTCTTCCCGATAATTGCTGTATTATATATTCATTTCTTTCGTAATAAAATTACGAACAAGATACTATTATTCTTTATAAATAAAAAAAATAAAAAAATCATGTTGATATTCGAATTGCAACTTTGTCCATTCAATTATTTTTTCTAAACAAATCACCACTTTGATTTTAAAAAACAAAATTCATTTGAATCATAAAATATTATTCTCCGATTCCGTCAATGTTGGGTCTAAAAGCCGCCAAAGCAGTAATTCCGTTTCCTCACTCTATGTATTTGTTTCTGACTCTCAAGTAACCGCTATCTCTGTACTTCCTTCACCGCTCCAAAGAAGAAAAACAAAATGGCAGTCGTTGGCTCCTGCGGTGTTAATTTCACAATCGGAGGGAAGTCGCCTCCGCCGTCACAAGCTCCGTCTTCTTTTTCTTCTCCTTCCTCTTCCAAGTCGTCGAATCTCTTCTCCTCCTCCTCCTCCTCCTCTTCCTCTTCCTCCTCCCAATTGTCATTTGCTAGTAGCAGTTCTTTCAATTCTCTTCGCTCCAATCAAACCCTAGTCTCTCCTCGTCTCTCAAAGATCCGAAATCCAGTTCTGGTAAGCACTGGAAGTTTGCTTGATTTGTAATTGTGTGATGTTTTGTGGTTGTTGAGCTTTTGTTTATGGCAATGAGCAGGTTGTAGCGTCAGCTAAGCCGCAACCACTTAAGATAATGATATCAGGACCTCCTGCTTCGGGTAAAGGTACTCAGTGTGAGATTATCACTAAGAAAGTAAGCATATTCCCTTTTCTCATAATCAAAATCAATTTTGTTCCAGCTTTCACATTTGAAAACTCCCTGAATGATGTAGTTGTTTAACTTTTTTATGAGGTTGAAGTGTGAAGAGCAAATTTTTACATTGATAGGATGATATTTATCCTAAAGATTAGTATTTTTAATTAATTTGGTTCAAAATATAGGGAATAATCTTTGCAGTCAAACCAACTTCGCATATGTATGTTGGTTGCAACTTAGATTCAATCACCTAGCTTTTTAGTCCAAGAGGGAGGATCTACAAGTGTGTTGACCAACAATGACAACGAAGGATTGTAGTGTACCTTACAATGCCTGATAAATGCATAATGGTTGTTGATCTATGAAAGAAAAACAGCCTGAATTTCTGCTCAATCTTAGCTCAATTAGTCTGAACCATTAGGCTTGACTATGTCTTGCAAGGGCCACATCTGTGATCTGTGCTCAAGCATTTTGAATTTTCTTTTTCGACTTCTGGCATAGTAGTCATTTGTGAAATATGAATTTTAGTTCAAAATTCCGGTCATGGATTATTGTTCTTCTTTTCTCCTCCAATGGCTTTTTGTAATTGCTTGAGTGAGTACATTATCTATCACACATTTTCTCATTTTGAAATTGCTAGTGAAGAAAACAGATTGAATCAAGTCATCCTGATGAATGCAGTATGATTTTGTGCATGTGGCTGCTGGAGATCTGTTGAGAACTGCAATAGCTTCTGGGACAGAAAATGGGAAGCGAGCAAAAGAATACATGGAGAAAGGTCAACTGGTTCCAAACGAAATAGTTGTCATGGTAAGGATGATGCTAGCATTTCATCTTCCCCTCTTCATTTCTCTTAAAAAGAATTTCAGCCTTGATCATGGTCCAATTTTCAATTTCTTGTTTTCAATCGTGAAGATGGTGAAGGAGCGTCTGTTGAAGCCAGATGCTCAAGAGAAAGGTTGGCTTTTGGATGGATATCCTAGGAGCTCGTCACAAGCATTTGCTCTTAGGGAAGTGGAATTCCAGCCTGATCTTTTTATTGTCCTAGAAGTAAGAATCTGCAACCAGTTAAATTCTATATCATTTAAGAAGAGCATAATATGAACTTAATGGACAAGAACCTTTGTGGCTAATTGTTTTGATGTCTATGCATGTTGATGGTATGGAATGATTTAGAGTTAACTGCAGAAAAGGAAAACAAAATAGTAGCGTTATTTTACTCTTTACTAACTATATATTTTCAGTGCTCAATGGGCTCAAGAGTCACCTTTCCCTCTGTTAAACTCAGTTTACCTGTGTCTGCAGGTCCCTGAAGAGATTCTTGTTGATAGGGTTGTTGGACGCAGGCTAGACCCTGTTACTGGGAGGATATACCACCTGAAATACTCTCCTCCCGAGACTGAAGAAATTGCAGCAAGGCTTACACAACGCTTTGATGATACTGAAGAGAAGGTATGACTTGAATCAGGATGCATTTTGAAAATTTTCACTTAATGGGACAGTGTCTGATTTTGCTTCTTTGATCATGGCATTTGATTGAGATCATTTGGCAAATAAACATTTGTTTCCTTGTATTGCTATACTCAGGTCAAGTTGAGATTGCGGACACATAATCAGAATGTGGAGGCAGTGCTTTCGATGTATGAAGATGTTATGTTAAAGGTATATTTATATCCATCAAATCTGTCCATTTGACTAGACCTATTTTAGAGTTTCAGTTATTATCACAAATGTATATTAATTTCTGGCAACTACTCTATCATAAGCTCCTCGCTAACTGTAAAAATAATTAAAAAATGAAGTTTTATGTTTAAGCTGCTATTATTGCTAAATAAATAAGTTAAAAAATGAAGTAAAAGCAGTTGTTATTGAAGCTTTTTTTTTGTGTGTGTGTGTGTGTGTGTGGGGTGGGGGGGGTGTGGCGCGCGCGGAGAGGGGGCACTTCCGAATGCGTATAATCTCAAGCATGTGAATTTGTGTAAGGTTAGGATTTCTAGACAGGTGACCTACTCAATTACTTGGGCTCCATACTTTTTTAGGTTTTCCAAACATCTCTACGATACGAACTTTTATTTTTTGAGATGGCTTTATTTTGGAGGCAAATGAAATTCTTGCATATATAATAGCTGTGTTGATGCTAATTTGAGAATGGGGTAGATTCTAGTTGATATAAAATTTTTGTATACGTGATCGGGAAAAAAACAATATACTGTTAAAAGATGTCCCCTTCCATTCAACATCAATATTTGACCATCAATTCTCAATCTGCATCATGTTAATTCACTTTGTCACCTGTCGTGTTTGATGCTCTAGACGCTTGTAATACCTGGTGATACTGTCATGAGTAGTGTTATCTCAAACGGCCATTTTGTTGATTTCAGGTTGATGGAAGCGCTTCAAAAGAGCAAGTGTTTGCCCAAATTGACGGTGCTCTGGCAAAATTACTCGAGGATAGGAAATTAACTTCAGGATCTCTTGCTGCATAGTTGAAAGATTGCATAGGGATCTTAGGAAAAGGAGGATGGCTATCCATTCCCCATATGATCTGTTCCAAACTTGTGTAATATCTTGACCTTAAATCGTCAAATGCTCGGACATTTCAAGTTACTAAATTTTTTGGTTAGTCGTTATTATTATTCTTTGAAGTGTAATTTGCGGAAATAAAATTTCATTCAAAAAATATACATATAAAATAAAGAATTCTTAATTGTCATAGTGTTTGTACAAACTATACGCTTATGGTTATGCAATTTGATTCTATAGCCTTTTGGAGACTAAATTCTAGTCTTCTTAGCAAACTGCCAAAAACGTAATTCTGTTGTTGAACTGCAGTTCATGTCATACTCGTGGTGCACACGTTGCTGATGTAATACAACAATAAAGTAACAGCAGTACTGTTATCTCAACTTTTTACTTGATGAAGGGTTACAGTTTTGATGTAGGGAAAGAATTGAGGCAAAATTTCAGCAGTAGAGGTATCTGTTTATTTGGTGATGGCCCAGTACAAAATTTAACACCTGAAGCCACAATTTTATAAGCGACTATTTTAAGGGCTGCAAACGAGCTATTAAACAAGCGAACTCAAACTCAGCTCGTTAATTAAACTAGCCTGGATTTTCCGCTCGCGCTCGTCTCGTTTATTATAGATCCGAGTTCGAGTCGAGCTTTTATCAAGCAAACACCGAGCGGCTTGTCTCATTACACATATTTTTTCGAGCGAGCCGAGCAATGGTCTTCTTGTGCTCGGCTCTTTAATTAAACGAACTTGAATTTTTCGCTCAAGCTCAGCTCGTTTATTATCGATTTTAGCTCAAACCGAGCTTTTATCGAGCGAACATCGAGCAATTCGCGAACAGCTCGGCTCGTTTGCGCCCTAATTTTATGCACCTGAAATTTTGCAAGAGATCATTTTAGCACCTGACGTGTTTGACTTATAATCTATAGGTGTTACTGGTTATTCAGGTTGGAATATCCTGTACATGATAATATACTGTTAGATGGCAACAAGTTACCAGAACCTCAACTTCTGTTTGATTGTCGCAGATAGTTGCTCAGACTACAATGGCAACGGTGGTTCATTTCATACTACAACGGCAACAGTGGTTCAAGCTTCTTTCAAGGCATCTAACCATCTCTCTCTCTTTTCTTTCTTATCTTTCTCCATTTTGTTTTCTATTGGACCATTAAATTCACGTCACCCAATCAGCTATCTCATGAATTCTTCTTCTTAATACAGTATATATTTACCCTATTGCAGCCACCATCCTCATAAAAAAAAACCATAAACACAAGGAAACGAAATGGAAGATAATAGATTAATTAAAATATAATTAAATAAAAATGTGGAGGACAGTTTTGCTTTTTTTAATTTCTATTTGTTGATCCCATAGATGGTTGGAGAAAAGGAGAAAAAATTAATCCAGCGTATAAATATATTTTTAAATGATGATTTTAGGTAATAGCTTCTCTAGGCTTGCAGAACTCATCATCGCTATAATGTCCCCTGCAAATACCACAGCAAGATGAAGTGCAAATAATCAATAATTGTGATGCACAAACATTTCTACCATCATGTTTTCTTCACAATCAGAATAAAAAAACATTGAACTGCTAAAAAATCTAAAAGATAAAATCCTGTGCGAAGCAAATATATACATTAAACTCAGAAATTTATCATCTACAGGGACATCAAAGAAGAATTTGAGGCCAACGATTTTGCAAAGTTGCAAGATGATATGCAACACTTCAACTGTATGCCTTCTAACCTGTCAATGCAGAAGGGAATCCGCTAAAGGAAACAAGATGGTGTCTTTAACTGATAGCTTGAATTGCAGTTCAGGAAAAGTTCAACTGGAAATATTAACAGTGAAAGGAGCCAGCAGTAACAAGTTAGCACTTTGCCTTCTTCCCACTGTTAAGTACTCTATGCAAATGGAAAGCCTCACCTTGATCTCCATTCAAGGACCTTCTCTCCAAACAGCAAACTGTAAGCTGTCGGAGTAACCTCTCTAGATATGACCGTAAACATCCTTGGTAATCCTTCAGTTCGGGATTCGTTGACAATATCATTGCATTTACAGTATCTGCCACAATCTCACGCTGTGATTCTTCAAGAAGATACCCAACAGAGGACTCCTGTGGTTGTTCATATGCCAGCAAAGCAACACAATCCTACATAGTATCATTAATTCTAAGTTTAAATTTCACTAACATGTAGTTAGGAAAAAATCTAATACTGTAAGTTAAAGGATCAGCTATTATGTATTATGCCAACCAGCAAAAACAGTTGGATATGGTAATAATACTTCTTCAAGGGAGCAAGAATATTTGCAAGGGATAAGTACTATCACAAAAGATATCATATGACAAATGAACTTTGATACCTGAACCAGATCATCAAACCCAGGCAGCTCAAAGAACTTTGCCAATTCAATCCGACCATATTTCACTGCTTCCTCTAGTGCTCCAACCTATATATAATTGAGTTGCGAGTGAATAAAATTGTCAAAAAGACTTGGCAGCAAACAAAAAATAGATCATCTGTGACATGGACCAAACGAAAAACACTTTAAAGGCTAATGACAGCACTAAATATTAAATTAGGTTAAATTAGCAAGCAAATGTTATAGCATGTTGCTCAGCATGCAAATCCTGTATATAAATTGCAAGAAAATGCTGCAACGTCCTACATTAAGGGTTCAGCAAGCTTACACACATTTATGAGCCAATAAATTATTTTTGGAATCTCATTCCAAATGTTATAAAACTATACACAAGAAAAGTAGAAAGAACACATACCCGAACCAATTCAATAAATTTTTGACAGTGTAGCAGAAAGCAAGTTGCTGATCTTTCATCCTGCATAAAGCAGAACTAAGTGTCCCAAATCAAACAAAACCAGATATAGATAGTAACTGAAGCAAAGTAGCATAGGATAAATAACAATTTCAGAGCACACTACAAAATAGGTATAAGTATAGTCACATGCATAAATTTACTAAAGGATTTCAGTAAGGAAAAGCTAACAATTTGAGCAAAGCAAGAAACAAACACGATAAAAATTCACTTCAACGTAAATAAACATCTCCAAGTTATTGCATATATAATGCAAGTACTCTTAGCGTTGCAATTTTAATCAATGAAATTCGAAATTGCTCTAGAGGGCCAATCAACTCAATTTTCATAAAGAACAATATTTATAGAAATCTCCATATATTGGTGTTTACCTGAATGATCTGTGGATACCACTCATGAAGTTTGTCGATTGCAGCATCAATATCACCATTCCTGATTAACTTTTATTAACAGAAACTATGTCAGGAAAACCAGAATAATAGGGAAAGAGGAATGCCAATGCAGCTCAAGTCAAATTCTAAACACCATTGCATAAATCTTAGAGACCAAGGAAATGGAAAGATAAAATATTATCAAGAGGGTACAAATAATTTATGTAGGATGCAATCAAACATAGGTTGAGAAACATATTCCATTTTTCTTTAGGAAAAAGAGGGCTCTATCCATATGAAAAATAAACCACTACTTTAAGAAGAATTCTAGTGTTCAAACCTGTCTGAGAGTTCGTCTCTGGTTTAACGCATACGAATACATAATGTCCTTCTCACCGGAGCCATTCTCTTCAGCAATATATATAGGAGGAACGGTACTTTTACTAGCCAAGTCAAATGAATTGAGAGTCTCCTCATAGCCATAATGCAACAAGTAGGAGCGGACAAGTCTGATCACAGAATTCAAATGAATAAACAACTAAAGAAATAAGAATACGAAAAAATAGGAATAATGATCGAAGCCCCTCAATGATATATGACTATATAGATCGAGAAAACCATTTGCGTCTAGACACACATTATGATTGATATGTTGATGGAAAAGATGAATGGAGAAGGTTTGCAAAAGCTCAGCTGGAAATCCACTAGGCTCTCAACTTCAAAATTCACAAAATGATAGTTATATTAACTTCCCCATATTACCTTACATATATCATTTTCGTTTTATATTATTATTTCTATCAAAAAGACATGATGCGTCCTGTATAGCGTATCTGAATTGGTTGTGTATCAGAATTCAAATGATATCCTACCTGCATAAATTGGATCCAATAGTATCCCAACATTTGTGTTGTTCCTATAAGAAGAAATACAGAGGGACAGCGCACAGATGTGTGGTCTTGATTTTAAGAAGCTTTAGGAATTTAATTTGGAAATGATTGGGAAACAGCCATAGAGGAGTTGTACTAATCCTGAGTCTATTAGAGAGTTGTATTTTCTTTTTTTTTTTTTTTTGAAGACCATGTGAATCACCTTCTCTTGATGCTACGATGGGAAATAAACCAAGCTTTATCCGGAGCAGCCTTCGGAAGGGGAAGGCATAGATTTCCCAATGTGCAGTCAAACAAGTTGGGTAGAGTTCAGCAATTAGCATCTGAGAGGATGCATGGTTAGCATCTGAGGATGCTATGCATGTCACTTCCCCATGACCGACAGGTACTGTCTTATTGCTTGTGCCTATGACTAATTGTTGATGGCAGGTGGAATTAAAGCTTGGTATGGGATAATTTTAGTGCCATGGATGCCGAAGCTATTCTGTTGAGTCCAAGAGTGAGAGAAAATTGCCGGACAAGTTGAAGAATACCTACTGAACCCCAATTCAGGTTGTCAGTTGAGCATGGAGATTTTTGAATGATTGGACTATCCTGTGCATCGGAGATAGTTCAAAGTAAAACTCCACAGATGCAGATGAAACCTCCTCTGGTAACTTTGAAACTCAATGTGGATGGAACTAGCTTTCACGGCTCACATGTTGGAGTGGATGTGTTGTCCATGATGATTTGGATTCTTTTTGTGAGAGCCTTGCAAACATCCCAGGTAGGAAATATTGACTCACAAGTTGTGGAAGCTTTAGCATTAAGAGAAGCCCACGGGCTAAAGAGGTAGGGTGGTATTACCTAATTCTGAAGTCAAATGCTCAACTTAGTGTTCCAGCTATTACTTATCCTAATTATGCAGATTACTCTGCTTTTGGAGCTGTTATTACTGATTGTAAATTACTTTTGTCTGAGGTTACAGGTGTTAGCATAAGGTATATTAGATGGTCTGCTCATGATGCTGCTCTTACCCTTGCTCGAGCAATTACTTCTTTGCAACCCAAATTGTATTGTTGATGTATTAAGGCTTGATAGCCAATAATATTGCATTCATTTCCTCAAAAAAAAAAAAGAAAGATGTCAGGAACTTACCCGTAACTGATATTTGGTGGCAATGATATTTTCTCAATTGTCATTTGCTGCTTCATCCTTTCTTGTGCTTCATATTCCTAATCAAGGCAATAATTTCAAGTCAAGGAAATGAGCGAAGTTTTATTTAGGCATATAAATGGGGGAAAAAAAGAACTGAAAATGTTAATATGGTGATTAGCTCCTTAAAAATAGTCATCATTAATGGCATAAACCATTTCAGTAACCCAACAGGAAGCACTTTCCAGCAAGACTAACAAGTTTTTTAACCATTGATCGCCTCACAAAGCACACTTCCAATCTATAACTACTACTACAAAGCGCCAGGCAAAATGACACCAGAAGCAAGAAATACTGCAACAGTGATGAACACGCAGAAATTTGTGCCAAGTAACTAAAATGGGATGACAACATCGCACTATCTCAACAAAAGATCTGGCTATCCCATCTCATTATTAAGGGACCAGCATAGGTGTGCACATAAGAACCCAACACAACAGGTTCGGTCCGAGCTGAATTTATGGAAAATTTCAAGTTTTTGGCCTAACTTGGCCAAGGCATAATAACAATTTCAAGAACAAAACCTGAACCCAAACCCAACCCAAAATAGGGTTCGGTCCGGGCTGATTATACTGGAAAATTCCCGGGTCACAGGTTTTCAGGTCTGCATCAAACCTACCCCGTGCACACCCCTAGACTAGCACAAGGGAAAATGTTTCAGCCCTCAGGGAATGAAAAGGTAGCATGTTCGTTCTCCAGCCTGACAGGATTTAAACATCTATTCTGCCGCATTATAAGGCATGAAATTGCCAGCAGGTTCCTTTGCCAATGCTTTAAGGGAAGATACTTTATAAAAATTATATAAACACAAAGAACAAAAGGATGCATTTACAGATGCAGCAGAAAAAAAAAGTAACTACACAAGAACAAAAGATGTATTTACAGATGAAGATATCTTGCCTTGAGATCAAAAGCAAATTGTTTCTGTCCGAAATTGACTTCAATCCTGCCATAAGGAATCAAATATGAACATTTACCAGCAAAAAGTACCAACATAATGCAATCAGCACGATTTGTAAAGCAAAGGAAAATTTTAGAGAAGGGGAAAAAACTGAATTGTAGCCTTACCATCTTAATATAAAACATGACATTTTTTCATAATCTAGAGCGATGGAACAAATCTTGTAAATCAGGAAAAACTCAGAACATTATTTGATTCAATTTTTTCAAAATTCAGATCTTTACTTGTCATATTTACAGAATTCCAATTGAGGGGAACAAAGGACTCTGAGTTAAAAACTGAAGAATAGAGAGATTGGGTGAAGCTATTGCTTACACTCATAATTCCAACTTAAATTAGAACCTAATTACAAGATAATTAAATCATATCAAATCATAAATGATAATAATCATAACAAAAAATATTCCCACTTTTGTTTGGATCAAAATTATAAAGTTTTGTTCTTTTATGACATGCCTAAGTGCATGCTTGCACCTTGCACCAAACCTCTAGGAATTCTTTGCACCATGAATGGTTAATAATTACAGGATTGAGGATTGGATCCAAAAAACAATCAAACCAGTGAGTCCATACTGTACAATGTGTTACACACACATAAAACAAAGGAATGAAATGGAAGTCATGACAAAGTACTTTATTTATGCATGCACAGAGATATGCAAATGAACCGATACCATGGGATGAAAGTTACACAGGGAAGCAAGTCATCATTAGCATATGAATCCAAGTGATGTTCAAACATTCCCACTCCAAGAAAAAAAAATGCATAGTGCCTTTGCTTTTGAGAACCAAGTTACAAGCATAATACTTCAACTCGGTAGAAAATCAATAGCAGAAGTCAATTTGTTCAGATCAGGACACAAATAGACACCCCACACATCATCAAAAAGTTAAAAATTGTGATTATGACACAAATAATTGTACATAAAATTTTGATACAGAAAAGTAGAGAAGGCTATCATACCATAAATTCAAATATATGAATGCAGTCTAAATGTACTTTCCTGGATTCATTTTAGCAAGCTTTTGTTTACTTAAGCAATCAACCAAATAATGTAATCTATAAAATCAAGTGAGATTTGTTTCTCAAAAGAACTTGGCATCAAAATTATAGGCACCTACTTTTATGATAAAGGGAACATATTGATTGTTTAGAAATTTAATTATGTTTCCTTATTATTTTAGGATTCTCTTAATTGTTTAGCAAGTTTTCTTTTTATTTTCTGTTTTCTTCTCTGTTTAGGATTAGTTATTAGTTTTGGAATCCTACATTGGATAGGAGTGAGGAGGATGTAGTCTTTATAAAGCTGAGCAATCCTCACCTGTCAACTCGGGTTTTCAAGTGAGTTAGGCCCAGATTCTTTACATGGTATCAGAACCTGCCTCCTCCACCAATTGGGACGTTTGCCCGTGGCCCATGATGGGCGGTTGCACCCATGTTGGGAGAGGGGCTTGTGCACCAGCGTTGGGTGATGTGCTCAACCGTGATGGGTGAGAGGGGGTGTGTTGGAATCCCACATTGGATAAGAGTGAAGAGGATTTAGTCTTTATAAGGCTGAGCAATCTTCACCAGTCAACTCGGATTTTCAGGTAAGTTAGGCTTAGAATCTCTACATTTATGTATTTAGGATTATTATTTAGTAAGTTCTACTACCTCCATATTTGTGGGTAGTTTACATTTTCCTTTTTGGGTGTGTTTTTGAGTTGTTTACATTTCCATTTATAGTAAGTTTTGTAATTGTTTATTATTATTTTTTTATTGGTATTGATGAAAAAGTAAGTTTTGTAAAGGGTTAAGTATTGTTTATTATTATTTCTGTATTGGTATTGGTGAAAAGTGTGATTTTATTGGTATTTGTGTTTTTAGGGTGTAAAGAATTAAGAAAAATAGATGTAGTACTAATGAGGACTCTTTTCTTGTTAAGTAAGTAATAGGGTAAGGCCTAGCTAATATAAATAGGACAGCTGTAGGCTAATGTACACAGTTGTATTCAGATTTCTGAATTCTAAGGCTATCTTTATGATACCCATGTTTGATCCACCACAATCTTTCTAATCTAGCCCTTTTTTCTTCAGATATTCTAGCCCTACACCCTTCCCCTGCATCATTTTAGAAAGAAAAAACTGTTGCTGTGGCTGGATATGTATCATTCAATGCTTCAGGAGCAAGTCTAACCAAGTAGTATTCAAGCAAACAAGGACTGTATAATAATTTAATAATTGATCTTAACTAATCAGAATTAACTAATATAAGGAGCATGCATACTCTTCATTCTGGCTGTGAACAGCAACGGTGGGAAATAAGGGACCTTTCAAATCCTTGTACACTGACCCAATTACCGTTCCATTTTTACTGCAAAATAACAGAGCATGTAAAATCAGGATTTTCAGTAGTAGTAGGAGATGAGCTTACAATGCTACAGTTAAGACATGCAACCATAATCTTATCTGGCAAATACATATTACTGACCAAAATAAGCACTTTCTTACGTGAAAAAGAATTCCTGTGAAGTATAGTTGATACCAGCACCAACAGTATCATTAACTGTAAAAGTTGGGCCAAAAGGCTCTCCCTTTCCCTGTCCACGATACAGATAGCCATCATCTCCATGATATCCACAACTGTTTGCTTCCCATCTGCCGCAGGAGATAAAAATGAAAAAGAATTCTTTAAAGGATAACATTTCAATGTGCACATATACACTAACAAGGTATTGAAATTCAAAACTTAAAAATACTGTGGGAAAAAAACCTAAACCTGCATCTCCAACCAAGGTTCTTTCATACTGATGTTTTTGGAATCCTTATGAGAAAAGTCATATCAATAAATTATGCAAAATGTAAATCTTCTCCCATCTCAATGAAGCATTTAAAAAAGGATATTTCAAAAAAAATCTGCTGACTTAGACTCAGTGGAAAATGCTTGTTCTAAGAATTTTAGGCGTGAAAGGATAACTAGATCTGTGATTTTTTTTCTTTTTTTAAATGCTTTAAGTTTTACAATGAAATATATACACATCTTTATCAATGCACCTCAAACCCTTAAGCTGATACCAGTGCTCTTGACAACTGCGGCATGAATGTGCCTAGCACTTCTCAAATATTGTTCTTCACCCAATTTCAAGAGAAAAGGCAAACTCCAGCACATTATTAAATCACTTAAAACTTAAACAAATACACAAAAATGGACATCATGACCAAAATTCATCAGTCATCATCTTCTTGCCAACATTTTTTCTGGTCATGTTTCTAGACACTGATTACGCCCCTCCCATCCAAATTTTCCTGATAATAATCCAAGCAGCTGAGCAATCGATAGTAGTCTGTTGATTGTTCTGTTTTCTATTTCTCTTGCATAAACACGCTCAAACAATCTAGATCCTGCATCTACACGCAAATTAACAATACATATCTTCACATATTATGTGTTCCGTAGAATTACTCTCCAACCACAAAACCACAACAAAACTTATCACATTGAGCATAATCATGGAGGAAGATAAAACCTAGCAATCAAATGCACCTACATTAGCCTTAATGCCTTTTCATTTCTATCATCTCCACGTATAAACAGCTAAACAAATAAAAATCGAGTGAAATTGTCAAAAACACAAAAATTCCAAAAAAATATATGTATACATACACACATACCCGGGCTGTCTTCTCATCTTAAATGTCTCATTAGTGAAACCAATAGCAATCTGACCTTTAGCCCCAGCATTCTTTACATAAATCTCAAAGTAATAAACAAGTCGCTTTACAGGAGCAGGCTTATTAGCTTGAACAGCGCCAACATCATGACCATGAAGGTTAACGCCGGTGTACTTAACCGAAAGTTTATCTGTTGACATCACAAGAAACCCTCCGGAACTGTTGATCGTGTTAAGTTCAGTAGGCTCATCTTCCTGCTCATCGTCCTCCATCATCGCCGTCGACGTCCCAGCCTCCGGCACGCACTGCCGAGCCAGGTTGAGAAAGTAGGAGCCAGGATCTTGGCGGTTATCGGGAACAGTGGCGCTGCCGTTCGAGATGTTGGTGATAGCGGTGGTTTGGTTATTTACGGAGTTCATTTTGGAATCGTAGGGTTAATGGATCATTTGGCTAAAAAGTTTCGGAGATTCGAAAAACAAAGTGAGGATTATGCTTTAGCTGTTGGTTGCTTCAAGAAGAACGATAGAGGGAAGAAGAGAAGTACCTTTTCTTTCTCTAAGCTAACTCCGAGCCGCGGAGGTTTTGATTCACTGCTGCTAGATGTAAGACTGCCGTATGACGTGGTCGAATCCTCTAGTTTTAGTTCTTCTCGACGGTTATGATCGCTCAGCTTAAAAAAAAAATTACTCTATGTTGTTGGGAAAAAAACATACACTTATATTAAAGAAATTATTTATTTATTTTCATTTCAACTTGAAAATAAAATATCCGTTCTACTTATTTACACCCTTTTTTGTTGGCATGCATCGTATATGTAAACTCATATTTGGTAAATAATTTATTACTATTTTAAAAATGTTTATTTAATTATATTTATTAATTATATGCATTGAAAAAGAAAAATAAATATAAAGTAGTGTTAATCAAATTTTTATAATTTTATTTATATAATTTTTGAATTTATAAATCTGTAAATTTGTATAGTATATTTTTATAATATAAAAATAAAATTATCATTATCTAGTAAAAAATTATAAATATGAATTAAAATAATATTTTATAATATAAAATATTTTATGACATTATATTTATTTTGAAATAAAAATTACATATAATATGAATTCGAAAAAAAAAATTGTTATGAGTAGAAATTAATTTGAGTTGTAGCAAAATATTTTGTGGTACAATATAATTTTAGTATATCATTTTTTTTTTAATTGTAATTGAAATGGCTGGGATAAGTTAATTAATATAGAATTTTTGTCTCTCTTAAAGATGAAAGGAAGCAACAGCTGCATTGACCATAAACTTCACTAGCTTTTATCTTCAAAGCTTTCATGAAAGTTGAAACAGATGAACTACTACTTTGCTTTTTCTTCTTTATTTTAGTTCTTCCTAGAAATAGCTACAATACAACAGAGTTACTGATCACACAAAATACTGTGACATGGATTAACAAAATGGCATTTTAGTTGCTAAAGCTATATGCTAAAAGCTAAATTACGCATAATTGCAAGATAAGTTGGGGAGTAACCAAAATCAGTTCATAGATTAATTCTTGCAGGCAGACATATTCCAGGAGCTCGCTCTTCCAACAAAACGCCTTTACAAGTCTCTAATTTTACAACATATGGAGCCGCAACTTGGTACTTCTGACTGGCATCTGTGAACCCTCTGCCAAGCACCATTTCAACCCACTCCTCCATTGCTCTGCTCGTCTCTGATAGCCAAGAAGCTGCAACTATTTGTAGCATCACTTGTTCATCAATTTCCAGTGAGATCTTCGGTCCAAATACCTTCTGAAATTGATTGTCGATTTTGCTCGATATTTTCTCAGCAAGAGCATCAAAATCAAATGGCTTGAATAGTACTTTTTCATCTACCTGATCAAAGAAATCTTCCAACCAAGCTTCAGAATTTTCAGATATTAGGTCGCTGTCACAAATACCAGAGTCAGTGTTCTCTTCCAGTTCCACATCCTCTACAGGAAGATTCAAATCTAAAGAAGAGCCTGATACTTTATTTGACCGTTTTCTGGGCTCGTAATTAAATTCCTGAATGGCAGAGTCAGTGATTCTATCTGTCTTTCTTTTATTAATTGATGATGCAGCGGATGCCACTCTTCTTGAAACCCTCACACTCATTTCATTGCTTGTGCTAGCATCCTCGGGTAAATGTTCGATTAATATTTGCATTTGCCAGCTTTTAGCTCCGAGAATGCTTTCTTCAGAAAACTTAATATGACCCTTCTGAGAAGGAAAATTTATATCATCCTTGACAGTTGTTGTAGTCACAAACATCACATTATTGATGCTAATTTCTCCAACTGAATATGGAAATCTACTTGTCCTCGCAGCCTGCAACAAGCTGGTCTGGACCAGCAAATCAGCCTTGTCGACATTTTCAAGGAGCACTACAGAGTGCGGTTTTTTGCTCAACTCTTTTGCTATGTAATCAGCCACCGTCTTCCCCCTAAATTTAGCATCATAATCATTTAACTCCTGGCATTCAAATACAGTGTTTGATGGACCAACCCCATCATGCAAGCTTAAATCCACAGAGATAAAGTTTTCATGGCTACCAAACATTATCTCAGCAAGTATTGAAGCAATTCTTCTCTTTCCAATCTTGTCAGGCCCAAGGAAAGTAAGCCAAATATCTCCTTTTGCAATTGAACTGCGATGTCTTCCATACCCTCCTTTGCAATGACATATGGCTTGACTAATAGAAGATATGGCTTCCTCTTGCCACCCAACTTTTTCAAGGAGAGCTTTTCTGATTGATTTGTAATCTCTTGAATCCAAATGGCCAACTAGAGAAGGATTAGAACCTGATAGTACGATTTTATTGGCACTATCACTAACTCCAAACCCAGAAGAACTTAAACTCGTGAAGTGCTGAAATTGCTCTTTAGAATCACTTAATAATGACTTGTTTGTAATTTGAGAACCTGATGCATAGAGTGTTCCTAAACCCAAATCTGTAGTCACAGAAGTGACAGACAAAGATGAAGTGCCGTCAGCATGTTGATTCATACTGGGCACAGTAAAGGGGTTAAATGAAGGACCATCTTTATATTTTTGCCAGCTTTTTGGTGCTTCTTGGAGTAGCGTAGGTTGGCAAGCTTTAGAAGATATGGGTAATGGTATACTATGTTTTGAAGGGAAAACATTTTGGACGTCCATACGAACGCCAAGGCTGAGATTTGCACTTTGACTCTCATTAAGTGATGAATCTCTGCTGCTGCAGCTGCTGCAGCTGTCCTTCCTATCCGCAACACCTTCAATGTTTGCTACCAGGGGCGTACCCTGATAAATGTCAAATTTAGAGAAGGGCTGAGCATGATGAAGCCGTTGGCAGATGTCATTCCATTTTGTTTGCAGCCCCGAAATTTTCTCATTCAAAGTGGTTCCATCAGTTCTGGTCTGCACTGAAGATGAAGCACATTTTTACATAAATTTAGCAAGTTAAGAAATGAATATCCAAAATGTATTAACGTTGTGCCAATACTGAAAATTATTCTATGTTCAAATAAATAATTAAATCATATGCATGTGCACAGGCTCAACAAAGATTTCCCATCAATGTAGTTGGAGAGTAACACACCTTACCCGCATCCATTGCACTACCTGTGTCCAATTGAGCCATCTGCAACCAAGAAGGTAAGGTCTCTGTGTGCTGATCTGCAACTGAAATTGTCGTCCCGATCTTCAGCGTATCAGCAACTTCTTGCTCATACTTTGCATTGCAAAGATGACATCGAGTGATGGATTGATTTACATTGTTTGATGTATTTTTGAAATCTGCCGGTGTTGAGAAAAACCCACCAAATGGAACAAAAGACCCCATCAAGCTGTAAGTATGTAATGAGCAGTGAACTGTGAGATTCAATGGTTAGAAACAGTTAGAAGTTAACATGAGCTAACATGACACTAATATGTAATTCTTCTGGGTAAGCAAGTCATCTCATGAACCTAATGCTACATCTTATCTAGCAAAAATAAAGCTACACTCATTCAACAAAAGAACTACTAATTACAATAACATCTTAAATTCATGAGTTTGAAGTATCAGAAATGGCAAAATTCAAAACTTAAACATGTAGACATTATTACTTAAAAATAACCAGAATTAGTCTATCATTCATTCAAAAATTGGCATGCCTTATCAAAAATATATGCAAAGGACATCTTTAAGAATTAAAAATTTATAGAATAGAATAACAACTAATGTGTAGTTTGAAGGCTTTTTCTTCGCCAATCCTGGTTAAAAATGCATTTGGGAATATATCCAAAAGTATAAGTCTCAGTAACAAAAGTGAACAGGAGAGAAGACTATAGGGCAAGCAAGCATAATATCCAAAAAGCAGCATTTTGAACCACATAAAACTGCATACGCAAACTAATATACTGAAGACAGCAATCAAAAGATTAAACTTTAAATAAGTGATTATAGACACAGCAACAACAGCTAACAGTAATTCATAGAAGAAACCAAGGATTAATTAAAAGGATTTCATTGAAGATCCACCAAGACTTTTTCGACCAATCAAATACCTTGTTCCTCTTATCTTCTTGTTAAGAAAAAGAAACTTTTATGATTATGAAGCTTTATATATTATACTTGGTTTCCCTAATGAAAATCCTTTAAACACATGTACACACCTGAAGAAAAATGGAATTCAACAAGAAAATTTTGTTTTTCCTCATAAATTAAAACAGAGCAGGATATAACTAAGGTAAAAATGAGGAAACAACTCACCCAGATTTGGAGCCAAAGCAATCAATAGGACTTTTAGAAGAAGTGATTGGTATAATATGAAGATCCCAATCCTTCTCAATATTTGGAAATTGCCCCAAAAATTTGGAATAAGTTTCATATCCAGCTGCAGCTCCCACCAACCACAACTCGTCTCTAAAATCCTCTAATAGACCAGTCAACTTGGAAACTAAAAAACTCAAAGCATCAACCATGGAATCATGTTCACCAACAAAATCCTTTAGTTCTCCGAAATTCAGCAAAATCCCTGGTTTTAATCGTTGCTCAAGTTCATTTTTCAATTCCTCAAACTTGAAACAAATCTTTTCTCTTCCTTTCCCTCCTTCATTGACAAACTCCAAAATCTCTTTCTCTATAGAAATCACTTTTAAACCAGAAATCTCATTCGGCAACAAATCTTTTCCTCTCTCTGTATTTACGCATTCAATATATTTATTCAAAGCATCAGCAGCGCAAGCGCCGAGCAGCAACAAGTTTTCGCCTTTCCCGTTCCTTTTCTTTAAGGCTTCATTGATTCTCCTAAAATTCTCATCCTCAGCTTCTCGTCCCCCAAACCGGAAACTCAAACCAGACCCAATTGTGCCCGAAGCGGTCATGTTAGGGAGAAACATCGGTGGATACCTTGACCGCGAGAATCTCGGCGATTGTGGCGTCACCGGCGGATGAAGAATGGACAGCTTTATATCACAACTCCTAAACCCAGCTTCTCCTAAGACCCGACTCACAATCGGATCATCCAAAATGGACAAAATAAAGTACTTAAGCTCAACCTTCAAAATCGACGGCAGCTGTTGATTACAGTGTACTTGCTGCAAGTGAAAATTATCAGGATGGCGGCGCTGATTCGCCTGAGACCGCTTGATCGCTGCCATGAGAGAATTCGAAATAGGAGGCTCGTCTAGGGATTTGGAGGAAGGCAAACGATCAAGAGACACCCCAACACAGAGCTCAAGCGCGCGAAACTGAAGGCGCGAAGAACAAGGACTATTTCTGGCACGTGCACAGGCATCGCGGAGAGTAGAAGAAGGCAAAGCAAGTAAAGCAGAGACGGCATGGAGAGAAGTAGTCTGAGCATGGCTACGGCGACGCGCCACAGAAACAGCATCGTCGAGAGCACGCGCCGCTTCGTCTGTTAAGCATTGCCTGGCTGCAGCGACCGGCGTGGGCATCGCCGGCAGGCATATAAAAATTTCAGTGCAAATATATAGTGATTAAATGAGTAAGGAAGCAAGCGTGTGGGTATGAGTGAAGAAATGGTGTGGAATAAAAAATTGGGGAAAAGGTATTTATTTTGAGCCACTTTTAGAATTATTTAATGTGAGATGGAGAGAAGAAAAAGAGAAAGACGGGAGGAGAAAGGAGGAGGGTAGGAGTGAATATTTAATAATTTAAATAAGCGCGTACTACATAAATTGACCCTTGAACTTTCACTGTTTTCCCCATCACATGAATTACACATGCGCTTTAGAGGCCCAAAAATTAATTCTCAAGACATGATTGTATCTTCCTCATAGAATTAAGGACCAAATGAAAATTATCCCCGTCTTCCTCCTCTAGCCCCCAATTAACGGAAATTGAAGTCAATAAAAACTTCGACAAAAAGTGCATCAAATTGGCTCAGATTTCAATGAGAGCTCGAAAATGTCATCATCTCCTTCTGATTCACTGCATTCTGGTTCAAAAACTTCATACAGTGAATCGAAATTTTGTTTTCCGCCGAAAGAAAAACGGCGTCGGCGATGGCGATAAAAAATGACTGCAAGGGAAGTCCGTCAATGCCCAACTAAATATGTCGTAATTGTTGTTGGAAAGTTTCAGCTCTTGGGTTTCCGAAACTTCCAACAGCGATTCTGGGCATATATAGCGGTAACAAAGGCACAGCTAGTTTGCCGAAGCCTGGTTGGTCGATCCATGTGCTTAGTACATTGGCGGCATACCTACTAAAGGAGGAAGACAATGAAAATTTTCAATTTGGTCCTAGATTTTATGAGAAATATACAAATATTTCTCAATAATTACATTTTAAACCTCTAAAGCACGCTTGTAATTCACACGCTGTTTTGGGATAAGTCAAATGATAGGGACGTTTGGTTTGAGAACGGAATGGAATTAAGAAATGGAAATAAGGAGAAAGGAATGGAATCACCAGAATACCCATGGCTGTTTGATTCTGCTGTAGAAACGGAATGATTTGCCCCTTAATTTTTTTTGTGACTGTTTAATTTGAAGTAGGGAATCAAAATTTTTTTAATTTTATTTTTGACATGAAGCATATGTATTATTAATAATATGTATTTAAAACCTATAACTTTTATTTTTAAAAAAAATTGGTATGAAGCATACACATTATTTTGATTTTATATAAATTACATGTTGTATTGTATTATATATCTTATTTTAGATGCAAAAGTTTATGCTACATATTATATTATTTATAGAAAGAAATTCATTTCTTCATATTATATTTTATTTTGTATTATAGAAGGCATATATCTATTTTTTTTAATTTTTCATTATATGTTATTATAAAAAAAAGAAAAAAATGTAAAAAAGAGGAAAAAAGTTAAAAAAATTGGAAAAAATGAAAAAAAAAGGAAATGAAAATAAAAAAGAAGTTAAAAAAAGGGAAGATAAAAAAAATGTATTGAAATCAATGAAGGGATGGAAATAAAAAACTTTAGGAGACGTAAAAAATCAATATAGAGAATTTTGAAAGTAAAGAGAAAAAAGGAAATGAAGAAATTTGATTTTTTTTTTAGTTACCCGTAAGTTTAAACTCAGGACCTTTTAATTTTTGGTGACTTATTTCACCACCAAGTCAACCCCTTGGGTTGAATAAAATTGATCTAATAAACAATAAGTCCATTTTATTTTCTCTGCCTCTTTTAATTATCTCTGTACCAAACTTCTTAAATGAAGCAAAACTTGGAGTGTGAACGAAAGTTGAAGGTTTCATTCGGTAAAACGATGAAACTCTAAGGGGTGAATTGATGATGTATCAAGGTCATTTTAAATAATTGAAAATGATATGTTTTTTGTTTTTTTTTCACAAATGATATGTTTTTGTTTGTGGGTTCTTTTCAAGTTTGGGAAATATAAATTAATAAATAGGAAGCAGGTGTAGGTATTGATAATGATAAGGGCACATCATATCATAGAATAGATTCTGGCCGTTTTTTTAACTTCAATGAAATAATATAACTGGGAATAGTTAAATCTTTTTGTTTATAGGGAAAAAGAGGAGAAAAGATGAATATTTATGGATAGGCAGAGAGATGACGTGTCGACTTTCTACTGATGAAGCAAATGGCCCAACAAACCACTTTACTCACTTTTTTTTTTGCACCACTTTTTTAGTACTGCTATTTTGCAAAAACACTCTTTTTTTTTTTTTTAGCAAATTGCAAAACACTCTCTAATGCGAATTGTATCTTTGTTCGAAACCGCTTAGGTTTTGATTTTACAAAAAGCTGCAATTTCATATATCTCAATTTCTCTACTATCTATTTTGCAAAGTAATTTAAAAATTAACCGTAATTTAATAGGGTGAGGCTGCTGTGCAATGGTCCCCATATGTGGAAAAGTTTTTTTTTTTTTTTTTCTAATTTTATTTTTTTTAAATTTTTTTTTAAATGGTCTATATATACGGACAACCACGTATCAGCCTCATCCAATTTAATATGCTTTTCATTAGTTTAACACCTCGATTAATGAGCTCAAGCATAATTATTTATAAATAATAAAGTCCAGCTCCAATCTAATTTAAAGTTCAGCTCGGTTTTGAAGTTGAGCTGAGATTAACTCATTTACAAATTTAAAGATTAGCAAGAAGAATCTAATTCATTGTCAGTCTAATATGATAACCTAAAACGATTGGGGTTTTGCACTTTTAAACAAAATTGGTTAGCATGTTAAACATAATTAGGGAAAAAAATAAAACATTCATTATTTTTAATGAAAGTTTTCTCACGTCATCTTTCACGGCACGAATAAGAATAGACGCCTCACTTTTATATTTATTGGGTGAGAAGCTAGTAATCAAACCGTTGCATTTTTCTGTTTTGTGTATATGGAATAAAAAAAAGTTGTGTCTTCTTTAGGGAAGCATGTTCATAATCAAATGTTGTGTCTTACCACTTCCCTTCTATTCCCTCATCTGATTCCAACCCCCGCCCTCTCCCTCGATTGTGGATTTTGCGTCGGGCAATGTTGGTCTCGAACTACTCCTAGGGCCACAAAGATTTGTGATGGTAGTAAGGATTTTTATTCCGTTTCGTTAAAGAGACAAAAGATTCAGTATTAATGGAGTTTGTCACCTGTAAAAATGGTAGGATTTTAATTATGATCATTTGGTTTTGCAATTTAAGTTGAAACATGATAAGAATTGAATGATTGTACAATGTGGCTGAGTTATTTACTTGAAATTTCATGATATGAGGATCCTTATAATTTAAGTTTTTTTCATCAATTCTTATTATAAATAATTTGATATAAAATAGTTTAGTTTATTATAAGTTTCTTATTTGTTTCATTTATATATATTTTACAAATTTATTGAAAATTTAATATAAAATAGTTTGGTTTATTATTGCTGATTTAATAAACTTTTTCACAAATGTGTTGTAAACTAATACACGAGACTTGAATTGGCCCCAGATATTTGTATTAAACCAAGCATATGAGACCCATGAAGTAAATATAAATCTAGCTCTAGGAGTAGTTTTAACAAATAGTGGTTTTTTTTTTTTTTAGTATAAATAAATGCCAGTAATTTTTAAATAATAGATAAATATCATATTTACTAAAGAAATATATGTATTTTTATTTTTATGGTAGGTAATTATGAATATTAACTTATACTATATAAAAAGAAAATTCACATATTTTTCGTAATTAAAAAATCATATTGCTTAATATTTGGAAAAAAAATTCTGATATTAACTAAATAAAAATTTTAAAAGTTAGGTATATTAAAATATGTTATATTTATTAAAATAAATTTAAAAAAAAAATTGAAGTTGACTACAATTTGGATAAGTTTAAAAATGAAAAATTAGATTTTTTTTCTGTGGTTCAACTTCAACCCGCCCCTGCCACTTTGCCCCCTGTAGTTTGATCAGATTTTTTAAAGTATGTAGTTTGATCAGATTTTTTTTTTATATTTTTTTGCCAAATGTAGTTTGATGAGATAAATGTTAGTTTTTGTTCCTTATCTAATTTTGATATGAGACGATAAGTGTTTAACCATTTCTCTCTTTTATGGAAGGTGGTGACAATTAAAAAGAGCAACTGGAGTTTTGATGTGACCCCATTATATTATCTATATCTGACTTTCTTCCAATTGGCAATAAAAGTAGGGGAAAAAATAAAAGATATGGAAACCGAAATCTTTTTTTATTCCACTCCAATCCAATCCATTCACTTATTTAGTCATAGCAACTATCACTACCAAACAAAAAATGAAATGAAGCTTGTTTTGATGAAGGAACATAACATTGCTCAACTTTTTTTTATTTTCCAACTGGAAGGATGCCCTTGGGGGACAATAAGCAGCAAAAATTCTAGCATCTTCAATTTCAATGTCAATGATGCTCAATTAAGGAATTTCATCCCGCTGGGAGTAGGAAAGGGGAGTTCCACCCGACAATAAAAAGAGATTATTTTGGTGTGATTCTCATGCTATCTCCAACTATTCGTCAAAAAATTCTCTAAAATAAAAATTCTATAAAATGGAGACTGAAAACATAATATTCCAACCATTTTTTAAATTTCAATCTCTAAATAATAAAATATTAATATTTTCATTTAATTCTTAAAAAAAAAAGCAAAAAGCAAAAAAAATAATAAAAAAAAAAGCACAGTAATGGGAAAATGTGAAATAAAGACTTATTAGAGTGGAAATTCTCCAAATTGAAGTCTGATTGGAGATAGTCTCATAGATATTAAATGCAGCGCTAAGAAAATCCAATTTTTGTAGTGTTTGGCTTAACAACATTTCAAAGCATAACTGAAATAATACAAACACAAAAAAAAAAAAAAAAAAACAACAACATTTACCACCACCCACAACTAACAAAAAAACCCCTAAGCGAACCAAAAAATTCAGGCGCACCTCAAAATTCCAACCTAAAAAGAGCCGTTGATATAAAATCAGAAATCCCAGTAAACGATCCTATTCATTATCCCGCACTAACAAACCAGTCCAAAAAAAAATCGAAATGAATTCCCATGGACAAATCAATTTCTACCATTCCATCTATCGCCTACAACGAAAAGGCAATGTAACTAAATCAATCGCTGCTGCAGATGCGTCGAATATTCCGAGCAAAATTGAAAACGACGAAAGGGAGAAATAAATTCTTAATTAGGAAATGCAACGGATTCAACAGACTCAAGTGAAGCAAATCGAAGAATCAGGCGAACCAATAAATCCAGATGCGCAACAGTATCAAGCCGATAAGCTAGAAATTTCTAGATTGAAGGTACGAACATAGTTAATACGCTTATTATTAGATTTCAGATCATTTTTACCTAGCCCAGCAATTGCATGCAAGAAAAGCATCTGATTTCCCCATGAATAGGCGTAAATTTGCGTTCTTTTAAATGCATACCTAACTGGATAAAGCAAAAGAGAATTAGATGCTAGAACATTAAATGGATACCTCGAATAAATGGATACCATACCAACAAAGCCAAAACCTACACAAAACAAACAAAAAATACGTACAACAGTAAGGGGCTGATTTTTTTTTTTTTTTTACTGTTAGCATGGGAATGTAAGCCGTAATAACATGAAAGCTACCTTGGAAAGCAGTAAGAAACAACAACAGGATTAACAGTGTCTAATCTGTTCTGCGGGGGAATAAAACAAATTAATTAGTAAGTATAAGGGGAGAATCTAACGGTGTACAGAAGGGGAAACCGAGAGGAAAATCTGGAAATAGATGGAAGGGATACTTACTTTGCAACCCCGTAAGCAAGTGCTAAGGAAGTGAGAATAGCAATTCTTTTATAGTGGAGTTCTTAGGGTTTTTCTCATAAATGCAAATGAAAGGAAAATAGATGATTATATCAGATATTGGGTAATATGGAAAACAGAGTAGTGTATAATGAAGAGGACCATTAATGGGGAGTGTAAAAAGGGAAGCGTGGCAAATAATGGAAACTCAACATAAATAACAGGCTTTTTCTTCTTTATTAGATGAGCATACTTGTTCTTGTCTTAGGTTTCTTATTTTATGGTTTATAAAGACCATATGATGTTCATACTATTGAGATATGCATTTGATTTCTGATGCATGGTGAATATGCTGAGCTATTTATTTTTAATACCAAATGCTGTCAGCTTTTGTTCTATCAACATTGATCTTCCTTGCTCTAACTTAAAATGTTGTCCACTAAACCTGCCTCACTCTTAAAATAATGATTTCTGATTGCCTGTATTAGATCAACCTACAGACCTTGTGTGTGAGCTTAGAGTTTATTGCTTTAACAGTCAAAGAATTCTATAATTATACAACTTTCTTTGTTCAATGCCATCTATTAGGTCACTCTTAATTGTCCCTCAAAAGAATTCTATAATTATGCAACTATTTTACACTTGCATATGCCACTATATCTTAATATTTACTAATTCATTTTTACTACAGGGCATTTTTCCCCAATGGAAAGCATCAAATATGCCATCTTTATGATTAAGAGATAACATACACAACATCAGGCTTACATTTTTCAGGTTTGTCTTATCATAATCTGTTTATTTTAAATTAGATATGGCACGTTTAATCATTCAAGATGATATATATTTCCATGTTAATAAAGCTATCATATATATATATATATAGTGTACAAATTAGCATAACATAAGAACACCGCAGGTAGATGAGCTAAAAAAAAAATCAAATATAAATTGCAGTTTGTTATTGGATAACAAGTACAGTACAACATATAAAACAATATTACAATTCTGTATTGGGTTGAATATCAAAATAATAAAAATTTCAAACAAAAATGGAAATAAATTAGCTTCCTAATACAAAGAAACTTCCCCGGTATCAGCCGATGAGATGGCGGGAATGTACGATTTAGATGATATTGTGAAACTAATAGTTTGAGATTCAGAAAATGTTCAACAAAATAATTATAATATGAAGAACATTTTCTGGATCTCAAAACTATGGGCACCATACTAATACTAATACTAATACTAATACTAATACTAATACGAACTGGGAAAAAGACAATAAGGAAAAGAATTCTGGAAATGTTAATATAAATGAAGGAAAAACTATTGAGGAAATAAGAAAAACTAAATTGATGAATGAAGAAGATGGGTTTTAAGGAGAAGATGGATAGAAAGCTATTTATATAGGAATTAAGAATGGCAGTAATGGTATTTTCCTGTTTAGAAAACAAAGGATGAAACAATGGGTGAACAAAACAGCTATAAATTTAATGTTTACTAATTAATACACACTACTATTAAAGTGATGTTGAAAGAATTTTTTTGCAAAATGATACATTTAAGACAATGGTAGATGGTAAATTAGTAGGATTTAGGTATTCATATAAATTAATAGTAGTAATTAATTTTCTGAATTGCTGATGGCCAAATGTAAAATTTCTATCGGATTCAAGGATTCAATTGAAATAATTGGAAGTTTTTGGGTTGCTAAAATCTGACTAATTAAAGCACACCACTATTAAAGGTATGTTTAAAGCAATTTTTGGCAAAATAATACATTTAGGACGACGACATATGTTAAGCTATTAGAAGTCAAAGGTACCCATATAATTATCTGGTTTGTTGATGGCTAAATAATGAATTTCTATTGGAATCAAGGGTTGAATTGAAATAAATTAAAGTATTTGTTGTTGCTACTTCTGAATATCCCAAAGAACTTAATTGTACAATTAGTGGTTTATTGATCTGGTGCTTTGCTGATGGCTAATTATAAGCACGTACATTAGCTGGCTTAGAAGGCGTGTTCGATTAGCAGGGAAGAAGGGAAGGAAACGCTGCACGCACGGGACTGAGCAGCAAAAGGAATAATGGAGGCATTTACAAACGACGTCGTCCGCGTGTGTTTTGGTTTTTTTTTTGTTGGTTGGGGGGGGGGGGGAGGAGGTGGAAATTATAAAGGCCAGACAACGATGGGCTTTCTGGACTGGCCCATGAAGCCATTGAATTGAAAGAAAGGGCGTGGGACCCGATCCAAGGAGTACACCAATGGAAATGATCAGGAACGGTGTCGTTTCCGTAGTGTGAGGGATGTGAAAAATGAAATGAAGCTCAGTGGGCTGTGTGGAAAAGCCCATGGAGCCCATGAAGCAAAGAGTTTGGCTACTGTAACATGAACAGTATCTTATTTTTCCAACTTTATTATATAGCATAGATTGGTGATGATGAACTGAGTGAATGCAATTCTATATTTAAAATGAGTATTGAATCCTGCATTTGTGGTATGTTTTTTATTTGAAGTGAAATTATAATTTTTTTGGACGACCAAAAAATAGAAAAACAATTAAAAATAAAATATAAAAAGTAAACATGCAAACAAAAAAATAAATAAGAATATACTAATTAAAAATAATAACAAATATTGAAAATTAGTAAAAATAAATAAAAATAAAATATGACGTATTTAATAATTTTTCTTGAAAAAACCTATATGAAATATAATGACATTATTCATAAATTGCAAATAATAATCTGTTATGTGTAGCAACAATTTTTTATGTATAATTTTGTTAAAAATTTAATTTTCTTTTTCAATCATATCATCTTATATATTCATATCCACCATTTTAAATATAAAAAAAAAAAAATTGATAAATAAATTTTATTATTTTAACTAATAGTTTAAAAATATTAATTAATAATTATTTTACAATTAAAATATTATACTAGTATTTTAAAAACATTTAATAATATTATAATTTATAAGAAAACTAAATAGTGCAATTTTATAAAAGGGAATAAAAACAGACTATTAATTTATCATGTAAAACATAGTGACATATTAATTCAATTTCTGAAAAGTGGAGTGCAATCATATTTTTCCCTTATTATTTTTTTTACCAGCCATTTTAGAGCTTGAAAAAAAAAAAAAAAAAGGTGAAAATCCACATCTAAAGATTTTATGCCATAGCAGAATAATAAAGGGTAAAAACAAGACATCTTTATCTTCAGAAATCTACCACTCATGAAGTAAATGAGGAGACAGCTAATTATTAACAACCATAACCGCAAGGACCTTGGCTAGAGAATACAATAAAGTTAGACAAGACATTCTAAATTGTACAACATATAAAATTGTACAGTTCTAATGCATTATTTACAGTGAAATTTCAGAGCAATATGGCAATTATAATCTCAAAACAATAAATGTGAATGCCCCAAAACCCTAACAAAGAATTACAATTTTATAGCACCCTTCATATTTTCCTGCTCGGCCGGTGAATAATATAACGATATGTAAAAAAAATTGACAAATATATACTATATTTTGTAATTTTGGAAACTATCGGCTGGTTAAAGCTTAGAATTATGTATGATTGACAGGGTGCTATTGTCTTCATTTCTTGGTTTATGTAGCTTACACATGCAATCAGGCATCGGAAATGTGTAAAGTGATGCGCTTGGCTTTCTCATTTCAGGCCCCTTGTGATCGCTATGGCGAAGCATATCTTTCATATGTCGCTTGAATACTTCCCATCTGCATAACATTAATCAGAAATATATAAAACGTAAACATAATATCAGCATAATTTGATGCAGTGCAATGCCTAGATGACTTTGCAATGAACAGGAAAGCACAACCTATCTGCATACTGCATTTTAAATTTTGGATTCACATCAAAAAATGTGTTCAGAAACATCAAATCTCATTGTAATCAAGATCAATACATCAGAGGTCAGTTGGATAGACAGGGAAAAAGAGTTGTAACTTCAAGTGCGGAGATAGTTAGAACTGTTGTAAAGAAGGCAAGAAGATGAAGGAATAAGGAAACTAAATTCACCAATATGAAGAGTGTATATAATATAACCAAGTTTTCACATCTTTTATTCAGTCATATATAAAAATGAGCAGTAAATAATAGAATGAGAATGCATAGTCTTAAAGTAACTCTTTTGTCAGCCTCTTTCTTGATTCTACCTCCTAATTTCAATTACTTCATTCTCATCCCAAATCGATAAGATTTTCATTGTTTGCATAACAGAATAAGAGGAGGCCAGGGAGCACGAGGTCCAAATGCTTCAATTTTTATCAAACTGAGCAACATCTACTAAGCATAGTTGTTAAAAGCGCGCTCTGGGCACGCCTGAGGCATGCTTCAGGCGTGGCTCCAAGGTCTGAGCTTCAGATTTCCCTTAGCGCTTTTGTGCATCTCATGCTTTAGGTTCCTGGACCCTTTGCGCTTTAGGCTCTTGGGCCCTTTGCGCTTTTGTGCACCTTGCGCTTCTGACAACTATTCTACTCAGTTTGTGAATTCAAGACCTTCCATCATTATTGAAACAACACAAAAATGTTCAATACTACATTTCATGCATAAAAATATGATATTCGTAGTGAGAATAAGACCTGCTTGAAAGATGCAATAAGCAAGAAGAACAGATGCGGAAGATGCAATAAGCAAGAACAGATGTGGAAAAAAAAGTAGTTCAAAAGTAAATGCAATCAATAACTGTAGTACTTGAATTCAATATATTCTCCTTTCTGAAAAATTGGTGGGGTGGTGGAAGAATTGAGCCATGCTATACCTGATACTAGGCTTGTCAAATAAGACAGCCAATTTTCTCTTGTCAGGTTTAATCGTCTTTGCATGTCCTCCACTCAAATAACGCCTGTGACCCATCAAGAAATGGGGGAAGTTTCCACCTTGAGTAGTGACGAATACTTCACTGTACAGGCAAACTGTATAATCAAGCGCAGCCAACCTAGATGAATATCCCTACATCACATACTTTTGTGTCACATATATTGACATGTTTCTAACCCATTTCACCTATTAAACTAGTTTATATTTTGAGCCGGAGGATGTCTCATATAGAATTGGGAAACTACTAATCAGTATGTGCATGTGTGACCAGCTTGATACCTTAAATGGAGCAAGTTCTTCAGCAGTAGCTATTGTATCTTTTGTTTCTAAGCGTGGGAACATCTTTTTAAGTGGAGCCATAAACTTCTCTGCTTTATATATATTACCAGCTGCAACATATACTGAAGTGGTATTATCAAAACCCATGCCCCTAAGCATCATTCCCACCTGTAAAACCGACCACAGTGATCAAATGTTAGAAACATCTTTATCTAAAATTATTTCTCTATTAAAAAGTAAATAAAAACAAATTCCCAAGTGCTTCCACACAAATATTAGATTCACTTGGTGCTCAAATGCCTACATTCTAATGCTGGAAATGATGTACATTTATTAATAGTGACTGCTCCTAACAAAATGTAATAATAGGATTAGACAGAATTCATTTAGCAACATTAGATTAATAAAGCAGGATGAAAATTTCAACAACTGTACAGCAAATGCTTTCATAAGTTCTGATTGATTCTCCTAAGAATGGAACTTTACAGAATGTGCAGGATGAGCCCAAGAACCAGGGGTAGAGCACGGTAAGGGCATGCAGGGACCATCACCCCTTGAAGTAAGCTTTCCTTTTGAACCTTAAACCTTGGGTATCCCCATAAAGATTTTATTACATGCATCTTTTATGACAGTTTCTGCTGAATGTCCCTTCGATTGAAAGCCACTTTTGTTAAATAGCAACAATCATGATTTACATCCCTAAAGACGGCTAGAATATCAACCAAAATATGGAAAAGATGTACTCCTTGAATACATCGATTTGCTAGCTAGCTGGATATATACTTTTAATATCTTCCTAAATAAATAATAGATGCAGTTTAAATGAAAAATTATAAATTATAAAACAAACCAAAGGGATCATATTAAAGAATAAAGAAATTAGGTATACTTATGAAAGACAAGTAACATTATTCGAAACAAATAAAAAGTAAGCTTATGCTTTATGCTAGAAACAAATAAAATGTACGCTTGTGCCTTATTCTTGTAGAATGGAAAGGGTGTATATTATTATTTTCAACTAATATTCATACCTTTATATCCGAGACAAACTGAATGTAATTATTGAATAGACAGAAGAAATCATTCTACAAGTTTCACATCGACTACTATTCATTTTTAACTGTAGCTTCTGTTAGACCAAAGAGTGTGTATTAATTTTCAAGGCCTTTAATATGTTTTCACCACCATCTTTGTGACTCATAACAAATTCACCTACTGAAGCTCCGTCTCTAATTTACCTCAATAGACAACCTTTGTAACAATTGCACCACGGTTTGAATTTTAAATTAAATTGAATTAACTCAAAATTATGGAGGGACCCACTTGGTTACGCTAAACTTTATTTAGTTCGCTTATGTGAAGCTAATGTACAATTCCAATATCACTACCACCCTTATCACCAATTCCACGCCACCACCCCCAACAACAACCAACACAGCTAAATGTAAAAAATCAACCAATGAACAAACAAAATTGTAAACGTTGAGACCCACCACACATTCACCACCAAAACCAACAAGCAATAAAAGCCAAACTCCTACTCCACATCCATCTCTCACTCTTCCTGACCTAACAGCCTATGATTAACACCACCAATCCATCTCCCCCATCTTGGACAACAAGACCTCTCAACTTCCTCAAGAAAAATCTAAACAATCTATGGATTTGGAAAGATCTAATGACTTCATATTAAAAATCTAAACAATCTATGGATTTGGAAAATTGATGTATCTCAAGAAAAATCAACTTCTTACAAACCTGGGTGTTGAGAGAATATTCATTTGAAGAGAATGGGTGGTGGCAGTTGTGGGTAGAGCTACTGACTTTTCTCTCTCCTAGCTACATAGCTAGGAGTTGACATCCACTGCAGTAGCAAATCCACATTGTCATAGTATAATTGGTCCATGGTGTCACTTCTACCTAATTGGAAAAACCATGGGATTCACATGTTAAACTCTCCATAACCAAGGTGGAGACGCAAAACGTTCAGTTTCATTAAATAGCGTCAAGAATTCAAAGTCAAGGTTGCCAATTGGGGTAAATGAGAAACAAATGCTCAAAATAGGGTGAATTTCACACGTCTCAAACGTGCGGGTGAAAACATGTTAGAATTCAGTTTTATAGGTTGCAACATGTTTTGTTAACGTATTTAACAATGGGGCCTTCCGTTTTTCCCATTCAAGGGATGTCCCTGCCTACAACAGAGCATGAAATGAACATCATAATGACGGAAAATGAGTTATTGAAACTCAACAATAAAGAAGATTACCTCTAGTGGAGTTAAAGGGCATTTTCCATCCACACGGTTTGCCCCTGGCCTTATTACTCTGCCCCTTCTCCTAAATTTTCCTCTCCACCCTCTTTCACGTGCCATATCCATTTCATGTTTCTCTTCCTCCCCTCCATCATACTCACAGCATGAAAATGCAACCATATCCTGCCATTAAAAGAAAATTGCATTAGAAATAAATAAAGATATGGTTGCAAAACAAATCTACCAAGAAGTATGTCCCTCAAAGTGAAGAATGATTACCCCACCATTTCAAAGCGAAGATGCACCGAGACATATTTCCCCCCACTCTCTGAGCTATTCTTAACCATCCTATCAACCATTTTCTCTGCAAGTGTTCTTATAGGTTCTGAAAACCTCAGTGCTTCAAAATTAGCTAAGCACCTAACCCTCTGGATGTTTGAAGGAACAGCGTGAGCCAGTCTATTGGAGAAAGGGGCAATGCGCACAGCCCTGCACAATAGAACAATCAAACCTTTTAGAAAACATGTTGCAACTAAACAAAATATTTCAAAAAACAAATACAATTGCAAAGACGTGTAGGCCATGAGAATAAAGAACCAAGTGAAACACAACTCAGTAAAAAGGAAATTCAAATATCATATGGTAAGTTGGCAAACCTGCTTCCCAGTATATCCTACCCAGTGGTGAGCTGGGAAGCATTGTTTGGAGAAGCTCTACCTATAGCATAGGTGTATCCATTTGCTCTCAAGAGCTAAATTTACATTACATCCTCAAAATTCTTTATAATTTCAGCAAGCAATAGCTCTTAAATAACCGATGAAAATATAGACATAGACCCCAAGTCTTTATTTCAACTGATGCACAGGATTCTAGAACCTAAAAGCTTATGCTTTTGCATTGATTGTTCAACTTTCAACCTGGTGGCATAGCATGCATAGACGGCATTACAATTCACCATTGTAAGATGACCCCGCTCATATTAGACAATGCTCATTCCTTTTTTCCTTATTGTCATAATTTAATTCACTAACTTACGTCCCACTGTAATCATGTCAGATACACTAACTATTCCCCTATTTTAAAGCCATATATTCTACTACGAAATGAGACACAAAACTTTTTGTTTTACCAATTAAATCCACAAAATCATTCTGCCCCTTTCCTATTACTTGAATTCACCTGCTTATCATGCCAATGTCCCCACTGTCTAATTTTATTTTAAATGTAATTGTGTTCTAATATGCATAAGTGAGGCAACCTTGCATTGAACCATATACCTAGGCCACTTTTGCATGCATATCCTTTCTTGTATTGAACAATATACCTGGACCACTTCTTCAGGCAAATCCTTTCATTTTAGTTTTAACACATATAAACCAAGTGTGTGATTGTAAGTAAGAAAAAGTAAGTTCAACAAGCAGAATAAGACATTCTCCTCTAAAAATATGAGGAAACTTTGTAGTTGTTTGGCACATGTAAAGCAAAGATTCTTAATCTATTTGATACAAAATTTAGTAGGAACACCATCCACCACAACTGTGAAAATATTAAATCATTCCTAGTAGTCCAGTCATTACAACCATTCAGATATTTGTTTCTTCATGCCTTGCCAGCGGCTAAAAGTAAAAATCTCGATGTCATGCTAGTTTATTACAGCCCTCGCCCATTCCTCAATTTGGGAATAAATATCCTCATATGTCAATATCCGACCTCCCTAGAACTAATTGCGAGGATTGCATTCTGGTCATAGCTGCCACCCATTCACTGTGAAGAAAATAGCTGGAAATTTTTGCTAATGAAATCAGAGAATTATATTGTTCACCGAGGACCATTATCAGTAAATAGAGATTCTCTATTTCTCATTAAGTTTTGGGGAGAACTTTGCTGTCTACAAGGCACCAAATTAAATTCAGTTCAGCTGACCATCCTCAAACTAATGGGTTAAAAGAGTATCTACATTGTTTTGCCTCTGAACACCACCAATCTTGAAGCAAATGGTTAAGCCAGGCAATATATTCTTACAATACAAGCTTTCCATGGTGTGGCGGGAACTACAAAAGAGTCTATGTAAACGCGTCCCCACTTCACAAAAATATATTCCAAGAGAGGCTAAAGAGGATGAAGTTGTAACCAAGTTCGACAGCAGAGATGAGATTCTCTATTGATTGAAATTAATGACAAGGTATGCCACAGCACAATCAAGATATAGAATCTCAAATCGGCGATAAATTTTTCCTTAAGCTCCAGTCCTATCATCGGCAATATCTACTACTTATAGGCCTAAAACCAAGTTAGCTGCCAAGTTTCATGATCACAATCTCTCTAAGCAAGTCTACTGTCCGTACATGGCATATAAATAAAGCTCCATGATGATTAGTAGTTTTTTCTTCAGACAAAGGGGATCAACATCCATACTGATAATAAAAGAATTATAAGTCTACATACCGCATTTGTATCAGCTTTGGAAGCACCTTCTGGAGATAGTAGGTTGGGCTGGACCAAGCCTTTACTCTCAAATTTACAATACTGCTAATATTATTGTCAAACTGCTCGAGTATGTCTCTTGGGAGTTCATGAACCACATTCACATCATTCCTTAAAGCATGTATAAAGAAATCTTCGTCAAATATTTCCCTGAACTTGCTGTAGTAAACAGAAAAGGAGAAAAGTTAATGTCTCCAAATCTTATCACATGTTTTGAGATATTTCATATGGAAGAATGAAAGCAATCCAGAAATCCAATATTTCAAAGAATATATTGGAGGACTGAAGGAACAGTAATTTTGGAAACCACAGAAATTAAATTATAGTGCAACACTCAAATATGAGATAATAGGAACATGTCTCACATGAATACAATACAATTTAAACCTAACCTAATCAACAAGTTTCTTTTAAAGTCAATAACATATTTTTGTATAAGCTAAAAATTTCTGATAATCAATGAAAGAATCTCCAATTATTACTTCCACAATAATAATTTCAACAATAACAACAAAAAATAACCTGGAATCTTGCCAAACACTGTTTAAATGAAAAATTGGAATGACAAGAGTAGCATTCAGTAGTCCTGCCACAGCAACCGCGTCGCATATCTATTTCCAGGAAAACAGAGAATAAGAAAACAAACAAAAGAGAAATTGAGCAAATAAACTTATTTCTTAAGCATAAAGATTGCCTCTATGAAGTGCTTGGCATTATCAGTATTTTATTTCAGATATCTGCTGCTGGTATATATGTTTGTATAACCATTCTGGAGCCCATTAATGTAAATATATTTCAAACAAAACAGAAATAATGGGCTATGCTTTTATAACACTTGAGAAACGTACCGATAAACGTTGTTGATTCAGCCCCCCATTTGCTTCAATTATGAGAAAACCATTGGATTTTGGCAATTCTATGAACCATAAATTAACAAAAGGAGAAACAACAGCCATTAGCAACCAAAAATCCATCAGCCAAAAAAAAATGCCAGATACAGACAAAATGAACCTGGTAGCACACATTCGCATATGCAAGGCAACTACACTTTTGTTTTCTTTCGCTAGGCAGTCGCTAACATCAAATTTCAAATTGTTGTTCAGGATAACAAAAGAGATCACATGAGACCACATGCTATGCACAGTATATATATATATATATATATATATATATAGATGAAAGGAAAACATATCTACACACTGAATTCTTGAAATTGGTAGATCTAAGTAGGTTTAAATTATTTGCATCACAAATTTAACTTAAAATTATTGCAAACTGATTGTAGATACAATCCCATTTTTTCAAGCAACTCCAAGTTGGCCATATTTGTTATACAAAAAACCAAACCTGAGTCAGATGATGTCTTGGGATTGCCACAAGGCTCCCAGCCACCATGCAGTTTTGGGTCCCAAGCTGCCATCAACTGCATGAATTGGTTTGCATCAGTTGTAGTATAATGAATTATGTTGCAGAAAGTAAAGAAAAGAAAAGAAAATGTAAATAGATAATGACACAAACAAAGCTCGGAGAATATCCTGCTATTGGAATATTGAAAAACAAGAATAATAAGAAATTGAATCATTTGATGAATGGTCATAGCAATGTTTAGATTAGCCATATCTTACCACTCCTGTATCAAGGAGAAAGTGACGAGTTTTATTTGGTTTTAGTGCTGACATAGTGATATTCATTCCTACAGTTAAATGAGATTGCTAAAGAACTGCAAGCACTATCTCTATGAACTCCTAATGAAATCCTAACCAGAAAACTATTTGAACCATCACTGAGTGCTAAATTACCAAACAACCGTCTCACTTCATCCATTATCTCTAAAAACAACTTGATCCCTGACTAGAAGGCAATAAGTTCACTAAGAATGAGAATGTTGGGTAGACCATTAGAAAAGCCAGAGGAAAGAGACGAGGGTGATATTATTTGACATCAAAGGCGTTAAACAAATTCTTTCTGTTGGTATAGAAGAGAAAGATGCGTGTATATTTTTAGAGTAAACACAAAGTTTACAAAGATATTTTTCTCTTGAGGACCGTGTACAAATATGTGCAAAGAGCTTCTAAGAAATTTAACTGAAAAGATTGAAAATAATCTCACTTTTTGGTTAATTTTTCTTCTTTCTTTCTCAATCTCAATATATTCTTTGTTCCTTTTTATAGTATCCTCTCATCTTTCTTTTATTTTTCTTCTTAAACACCATGAATGTATCAGTCCTACATCACAAACTCAAAAGCATATAGTTCATTTTTTTCACTACTCAATATCACTACACTATTGCACGCAGGAATTCCTATTTCTCATACACAAAAACAATACAACTCGAACAAGATAGTATTTCTTAGGAAAAGGAAAATGAGCAAAATCTTTTAAGTAAAGTAAAGAGCTGAAATAGAATAGCTAAAACAAGCTAGAAAGCATACCGCATTGTTGCTCCCATTGCTCTCGGCCTCCATACGAGGCCAAAGCTTTTTAAAGACCTGCGGACTTCGATACACCGACCCAGGCGGAGGGCGTTTCCGTACAACAACACCGCCATTCTTTAAATTTACATCAACATCAAAGTTCAAAGATCCCATATACAACAACATTCCTAAAATGTACAACAAAGGCGCAAACAAAAGCACTCCTCTCCGTCTAAAAACCACTGATACAAACACAAACATAAGCCTCTCTACCAAATTCTGCTTGGAACTACGTCCGCCGCAGGCGCCGACACCTCCAACTCCGCCAAAACCGCCACCTGTCTTGCCCCGGCCATGACGGAGTCGGGGAGAGGAAGGAGGCGAAGGCGTGGTAGTGGCATTGACGGAGCGGCCGTTGCCAAGGCGGCTGTAGCCGTGCATGTTGAGTGAATTACAGGATTTAGAACTTGAAGAAAAGAAAACCACTAGAGAAGGTGGTGGTGGCAGAAGATCTGATACTTAATTGACTGTATGCAGAGAGAAGCTTGCATTTTAAGCAGATGAATTTAGTTCAATTGAAAAGAGAAAATTGGAAGTTTGAGAATTAGTTACAAGTTAGAAGAAAAGGAAGAGAGTAGTGGAGGAGAAGTAAAGAGATAGACAAAGAAGAAGAAGACACGGTTGGATTGTAGTGACGGTGGTGTGGTGGTTGCGGCGGAGGAGGAAGTGCATGAATGTGAAAGTAGCAGAGAAAGAGAAAGAGGTACTTTTAATTTAAAGCGTCACTTGTCAAGGCGACAAATGAGGGGTCTGAGTTATGAGTACGGCAGACCCCAGAGCTTTCAATGCTTGCGATTATTTTCGGCTGAAAAACCGTCGACATTTTCAGATGGTTGATCAACAAGTTTCGTTTGGAAGAAAGGTAAATTTTTAAGAAATCTTTTTTTTTTTTTTTTTTGAGAAATAATGGAAGAAAGGTAATTTGTTTTCGGCCTATGTAACAAATTATTGGTGAATGAAATATGCCAACAACCTTTTTTAACTTCTTCGATCAATAAAAATCCGAGACAACGATGTTTTCAGATACCGGCAATGGAATGAAAATTATCATTTATTTTTTATGGTATAATGAGAATTACATCCAATTAGAATAGCAATTTTGAAGAATCAAAGAAATTGACTTCAATCTTTACATGTCGGATTTGTTTGTTTAGGTTTTGTTATTGTTGCATTAAATTTTAGGCGATCGGGGGAAATTGTGCTACTTCCGTTTTTTTTATTAGTTTATATTTTTTATTTGAGTGTATTTTTTAATTTTTTATATTTTTTTATAATAAATTTTGTAAAAATTTTATAAATAATTAATAATTTTTTGTTATTTTTTTTTTATATTGACGAAAAATAAATGTAAAAAAATAAAAAAAACCTAGTTCTGGAAAATTGAAATGTAATGTGAATGCTAGTTATTTTGGTCCACATGAACGTGTAGGTGGGGGTATGGTAATTCGGGATTTTAATGGTAATATGGTGGCGGCAAGATGTACATCTTTTCATTCGGTATTGACAGTGGGAGAAGCAGAAGCAATTACTTGTAAGGAAGCACTTTCTTGGATAAAAGATCTTGGTTTTAATGGAGTGGTGATGGAATTGGATACTAAGGGTGTGGTGGATCAAATAAATTCATATGTGTGTAACCGGACTTCTTTAGGTTATATAATTGATGATTGTAAATTCTTAGCGTCTCAAATAGGGGATATTGTTTTTCATTTTGTTAAACGGTCTGCGAATGAAGTTGCTCATACGTTAGCTAGAGAAGCTTATTCAGCGACACATGTAATGGAGTGGTTTGCGAACCCTCCTCTTTTTCTTCGCTCTGTTTTACAGGCGGATTTAATTTGATGAAGTAATTATTCATTCAAAAAAAAAGAAATGAAAAAAATAGAGTTAATAGAAAATTAGTTTGGCAAATAAAATACTCTGGTTTGTTTAAACTAACTGGAATTAATAAACTTTCAGTTTTCATCTAAAATATTTATTTGAGATGAAATTGTTACAAAACACTCAATTGAGGTTAAAAGTATTAAAGATGTTAAAAAGGGATGAAATTGTGACAAGTTTGAAAGTTTGCTAAATAATTATGCTTAAACAATTTTGCTTATTAATCAATAATTAGTTTGAAAGAGCATATATGTACATCACTTTTTACAACAAATTTTTTACTACGAATAAGTTTTTTCATGATGTATTCATTATATTTAAATTAAAACATTTGTATTCACATTCCAACTCTTGTTTATATTTGTTTTTAGCTCCTTCCCACAAGAGAAAGTAAACCTATATAAAACTTGTCCTTCAGAGAAGCCATCGCTCCAAAGATAGAAGAAATCTGCAATCTCAGAATAATTGACTTGCTTTCTATTTATTTAATTAAATTTAATAATTTAACCAAATTTCTTATTCCAACATGTTTACTTAGGATATGTTCAGTAAAAGCAAATTTTGAGTAGGGTTTATCTTTTTAAATAACTATTAACGGTTTGTAATAACTGTTTATAAAACGCCAAAAATTAAATATTACAAGATTAAATAATTAAAATCTATCTAAAAGGCAACTTTATCGAACAAATTGAAAAATAATTTTTACCGTTTTAAGTTGTTTAAATAATCTTTTATCAAAAGATAAAAAACTAAAAGTTATTTCAAAAAAGTTACCAAACACAGCTTTTATCCTTTATTGCATATAATTGTAATATATAATTCTACTTTTGGATGGATTTCTAATTTTTTACTGGCATGTTCTTCCAACTCAAGTTTTTGGCTTTCAATCTATAGGTTTATTATTTCAGTTTAATAAATGTTTATTTTTCAACAATCAAATGCATTTATTGTGAATCAAATAAATCAATTACATATTATCTTATTTTTGTTCATTATTACTAAAATCTCACCTTGATTAGTTCAAGAAAATAAATGAGCAATTACTTTATAGCATAATTTTGTAATTTTTTTTTCTTATTTTGGAATACCATTTTCTCATAATTTTTTTACTGAACTGTTTGCTATTTTAATTTTCAGCTTCAATTCAATTAACTAACCGGTACTTAACTCTATTGTTTAGGTTACATTTTAATCATGTATATAGTATCATCGAGTGTTCCTTAATTGATAGATAGCTGAAAACTTTTGTTTTATGTCTTTATTTTCCTAGAGGAACCAATTGTAATAATCTAATAATTATACATTAAATTATTTTGAAAATTATATTATCTTGAAGCTCAAAAGGTGACCTAGTAGTAAGGCACCTCTTTTCTGAAACTTGAGATCCCGAATTCAAGGTTTATCAAATTCTTTTTTCCATATCCCAAGTAGAATAGAATATATATGTAAAAAAAAAAATGGAAACTATATTATCTTGAGAACCACAATCTTTATTGTATTGCCGCAAACAATAAAAGTCCAAAACCACAAAAAACATGAGGCTACAAAAGCTGCTCGATCTCTTCTGAAAAAAACTAATTAGCATATTTGTCTTTCTTTCTTCAATCAATAATGGCTTCCACAGCTGCCACTCAAGCTTCTTCATATTCCCTTTTCTTACAAAGCCATGGCAACCATTCAAAGCATCTAATTACGAGACGATCCACAGTAAGGAAGAACAAGATTAAGGGTGGATTTAGAGTTTTAGCTGCAGGACCTCAATCTCAAAGTAATAAGAAGCAAAGAGCACCACCAGGAGTTGACACAAGAATCCACTGGGACAATGAAGAAGATGGATGGATTGGTGGAACCTCTAATTCTGCTTCTCAGCAACAGTCAACAGGAGCAGAAGAAGATGCAGAGAAGGAGAGATTATTGGGTGATAAATTTGCTGATTTCCTTAATGATGTTTCTGGTTCTCACTATCAGTAAGTATTACTAGTATTTCACTATATATATAATTTGATTTGTTTAAGGGAAATTCGTTAAAACCTAAAATTTTTAAAAATTGGGTAAATCGCTAAAAATCCATCAAAAGATTAATTTTGGACAATCAAATGAATGTCACGAATTATTAGGATATGAAACTTGTTATTATGCAATTATGTAACCTTTTTTTTTTTTTTTTTTGTTAATTCAAGAAATTTAGGTGAAAAAATTTGAAAATAGCACGATTATACACTTGTTAAATTGGGTAATTTGTAAAAATATAATAATTCGTTAAATTCGTGTGGAAATTCTTTCCCTGTTTTTCTTTATTAGGCAGAAATTTTTGGATAAGATTTTTTGAATTCTACGAATACTTACCCCTATTTGAGGGTAGTCTGATTTCCTAAAAACGGTAATAATTCGATAACTGCATATATCTTCGTACAAAACAGAAAACACGCATTATATCAGCAAATCTCTAATTTAATGAACGAAATACGAATTGGGCAGGTTTTTGGGAATATCAGCAGATGCAGACATAGAAGAAATAAAAACAGCATACAGAAGACTGTCAAAAGAGTATCATCCAGACACAACCTCACTTCCATTACGAACGGCTTCAGACAAATTCATGAAACTAAGACAAGTTTATGATGTTCTAAGCGATGAAGAGAAACGTAAATTCTATGATTGGACACTCGCACAAGAGGAAGCAAGTCGACAAGCAAAAATTATGAGAATGAAACTGGAAGACCCATATAAGCAAGATTTAGATAATTATGAATCTGTTCCTGATATGGTTGATAGGCTTGGAGGAAGAAACATGGATCTTAGTGATCAAGCTATGTCTGCTCTTACTATTGATATTTTCATTGTTTTTTTCGCTATTTGTTGTATTATTTATGCTGTTTTCTTTAAACAATCTTATTGATCAATTAAGTTTCCTATATACAGAATCTACAGGGAAGATATACACAAGATAAATCAATTGTAAAATGTATTATAATTTTGTAATATTCGACCATTTTGGAAAAACAATGCGAAATCATGGATTTTTAGTAGTAGAGTGTTTGAAGTTTTAAGTGTAAGATTAGGGCGTATTCGGCAGATTTAGCTTTTTAAATAACATTTAACTGTTTAAATAGCTGTTAACAATTTGTAATAGTCGTTTACATAAAAACTAAAAGTTACAAAATTAGCTTTTTGATAAAACACTATATAAATTTAAAAGTCACTTTACTAAATGCTATAAAAAAATTGTTTTAAAATTGTTTTAAAAATTGTTGTCCAACACAGTTTATTCTTATAGGTGAAATTAATTTGAATCAAAATGATAATTTCCTTGAAATGGTGTAATTATATTATACATTTTGTTACGCTTCCTCCTCAACATACTGAGGATGTGTAGGCCTTTATGATCTTTAGTCGATAATGTAAAGTAAATGAATAGCTTCTTATTGAATTCTGATTTTTTCATCTAAAACATTATGAGATATGAGTAATAAACGTGAGATTAGTAATTCTGGTTTTTTTAAAGATTGAGTAGGTGATTGTATATGTTTGATCAGTAGCCAAAGACGCATGCAGACAAGTTATTTGATGAATTGTGAATTAGTAATACATGAAAATATACGTCATTTGGAATTAGACAACTAAATCAAAGCTAAATGAATTCAGTGTAGATAATTGGTTTTGATGTAAGCCAAATGTAAACCAGAACACCCACTTGTAAATTTGTTATAAACTACTTGTTTATTAAAACATTTTCTCTCTAGTTTGATGTAAACTAATTGTAAGTTACTTGTAAACTAGCTGGTTTATACACATGCACCGATAATTTTTAAGCTATTATTTCTAAATAATAATTTTGTATTGATAAAATCATTTTTTATACTTTTTTTTTTTTTTTTGGGATATTTCTATGACACCTCTTATTAGGAAGTGCATCCATGTTTCATGAAATTAAAATTTTTTACTATGGTAAAAAATTATACAAAGCTAGGTCATTTTGATTCGGTGTTTAATTTTATTTTATTAAAAGTATGGAAATTTGAAAAAAATTAATAATAAAAGTTAGAACTTTGAAATAATAAAGTCTGGAATATGATTTCCATTATCAATTTGTAAGATGAGTGTTCTATTTTAATTATAGTGACTGAATGGACAGTTAGATGAAAAGGAAAATTGTGGTTTTCATTATATTTGTGGAGTTTATGTTATAATAATTATTTTACATTTTTACTGTGGTAATGTATTACTGAAAATAAAAATGTGTTTAGTTTCATCACTACAGAAGGTTTTTTTTTTTTAAAACAAAAGGGAAAATCTAGAAGGAGGATGAGGAAGAGTGTTGATGGAAAAAGTAATGAAAGTGGCCACATATCTTAAGAAGATTTGTATTTCTTCTTGAGGCTTATCCTTTGGTAGTACATCCCATTATTGATACTTATATATTATCATTCCCTTTTAAGAGACAAAAAATAGGGTATGTGTTGGATGCCATTTTCAATTATTTTTGGCTCTTCAATATGGGAAGATAGACAGACTTGTAATTCAAAAAAGTTGTGAAAATTTCCATGCACCTTCAAACTTATATTAGAAAATGTTTTGATTGATATTTTATTATTTTAAATAAATATCGTCCATCTAAATAAACAATTAAAAAAACTAATATTGTTAGGTGCAGTGGTAAGGCACATTACACTCTCAAGTGGAAAACTTGCATTCAAAACTTGAAGAAAATTTGGAAGGGGCAACCATGAAATTCAAGTGATTAGTTTTTATATATTGTTAAACGGGTACGAGGAATATCAGTTATTCTAAAAATAAAAAATGAAAGAATAATTAAAAATATTATATTATATGTATAGAAAGTACTGTATTCACATTTGATATATGTGTACTGAAAATGACATTAGGGTTAAATAAGAGCTTTAGAGAGTTTATATAGCCCGCATGTTGGGTCATATTAGTCTTGTGGATAAGCGATCGTGGTTCTTTACGACTGGCTGGCTGCTGGTTGTAACAATCATATAAATATGTAATTGTTGGATTCAATCCCTACTCCTCAAGTTTTAAAAAATCACAGTTTTATATATTTTCACTCAATGATCATTAGATATGAGAGGTTTTAGTTGATGAAATTAAAACATTCAATGTAAATATTAAATTCTATAATTTATTTTCAAAAAACTAAATAAGAATTCATTACATCGATTATAATTTTATTCCTTCATTTTGGACGATTGAGAGGTAGGATTTCATCAATTGTATATAAGATGTGAAATTTAATTAATTCCCTTTTTTAACTAAGAAAATTTAAAATATTTATTGTATTTTATTTATATTCCTAAATCCAAGTTTTATGTTTTTTTCTCATGTATTAAGCCATGATTATAACAATTGCACTACGATACACTAAACTTAGGGGTAAGCATTTTTTGTTCATACTGAACCAAAAAATTCAAACCTCATAAAAATTGAAGATATAAATTAGTAACCAAAAAAACGAACCGCATATTTTGGTTCGGTTCAGTTATAAAACCGAATTTTACCAGTACCTAAAATTTCATAAACAGAGCTTGTTTCTCTTGATTTTCAGAACATGCACTTTACAATTAACATGCTTGCAACTTCATATATTAACAAAATTTTAACATTACACTAAAAATTCAACACTTTAAATAGGTATCCATCACAACTATATCATAGATAAAGAAAAAATGCAAACATACAATATGAAATTCAAGTCTAAAGTTCATCATAAGTTCAAATACATAACTACATTAAATTCATCACACACATTCAAAAGGCAATATCTAAAATGTACAATCTCCAAAGTCCAAACATAGTAACAACAACAACACAACCTGTCACCCTTGCCGGGCAGAGACAACGACGGTGGTGATGTCTCCGAACGGTGGCAACGATCGACCAGCCACGCACGGGAGAGAGAGGAAGAGACAGTCTGATTTGAGAGTGAGAGTTGAGCAGCTGGGTTTTTGGGATCGCAAGGATGAAAAGCCAACATATTGGTTAGGTTAGGTTTAGGGTTAATATTAAATCACTACTAAAAAAATGGTGTAGTTTTATATGATTTATGCAGTTTTTAGACACCAAAAAACGGACATCGACAGAAAAATATTCGGTTTTCAGGTCTCTACTACCGCAAATCGAACTGAACTAATTGATTAACTGCATGTCAATTCGATTTTGATTCGGTTTTTGAGTCAGTTGCGGTTTGCTGTTTATTATGTTCACCCCTAACTAGCATTGAATGGCCACTTAAGTAGCAAAATGACTAAATTAAAAAAAAAAAGGAGAGAGAGAGAGAGAAAATTGCTTCTAATGCTTGGAGTTCTGGTTCATAATATTACGTTTTGCGTTACAATATTAGGTTTTTCCTTTTTTTCATATTTGGAACATTTACTTGAGTTATGACATTTGGAATATATATTCCACGAAATCTGTGATTGGGGCAGTAGAATTGTTAAACAAATTACCTTTACAGCGTAATAAAGTTCGAATATAAATTATATTTATATTAAAAAAATTCTATAAAATTTAAATGATTCGACTGAATAAATGTGGAGGGAAAAAATTAATTAATTTATGTATATGTTTATCAAACAAAATAATCAGTACATTTTATTCATTCACATTTCATGTAATAATTATGTCAATTCAAACGATTAATTAAAAAAAATGTGGTTTGATTTTTGTCCATCACGTTGTCAGCACCTACTTAATACATGAGGAAAGGCTAATTCACATTGTTATCTGATATGATAATGACCTCATTTATATTAAAACGACCAACTAACGTTTCAAAGTTATTACTAGTAGAATTACAGCCAACGGCAGTAAAGTAGTAGTTGAACTAAAAAATAAACCTGAGAATATAAATTTAACCATTTCGTGTTTGATTATTGTACTGAAATTCAAATAAAATTGACTTACATAAAATTTGTTTCTACTCTCAACCGATAAAAACAAAAGCAAAGGATATCCATTAGTCATATATCTGGGAAAATATGACCAACTAATAACAGTCACACAGCAAGAAAAGTAAACAAAAGTTAAAAAAGAACCATTTTTACAGGTTTTGAGCTGCAAAGTAATACTAAAAGAAAAGAGAAGAGATTAGATTAGATCGGATTGGATTGGCTTGGCTTTGAGAAAGAAAAAGAGATCCCACAAAGAGGAAGAAGAAGAACAAAGGAGAGACCAAATCTGACGTAAAAGTAGAGCTACCTACCAAATCCAGCCCTATCTGTAACCACTTGTCTTTCTCACCAACTTGGTCAAATCTCTCTCTCTCTCTCTATTTATCCTATTTTTCCCTCTTCCCTCTCTTTAAGGATCCTCGCACTCTTCTCTCTTCCCTTCTCTTCCCTTTTGTATAAATAAATTCCCCTTTCCCCCTCCTTTCTTTCAACTATAGTTAAGCTCTCTGTCCCTCCTTCCTTCTTTCCCTGCCTTTTCCCACCAATTTTATAAATCTCTCTTTGTTTTTATGATGGGGCGCTCTCCTTGCTGTGAAAAAGCTCATACTAACAAAGGCGCTTGGACTAAAGAGGAAGATCAGCGTCTTATTGACTATATCCGTCTCCACGGCGAAGGTTGCTGGCGCTCCCTCCCTAAGGCTGCCGGTGAGTTCACTCCGCTCCTCCTTCTTCACCCCGTTAACTTCATCCTCCTCACTTCTTTCCATTCAAATCTCATATGTTTTTTTGTGTTTCCAGGATTGCTTAGGTGTGGCAAGAGCTGTAGACTCAGATGGATTAATTACCTCAGGCCTGATCTTAAAAGAGGCAATTTCACCGAAGAAGAAGACGAGCTTATTATTAAGCTTCATAGCTTGTTAGGCAACAAGTAAGAATTTCATTTCCTTGTTTGGTTACTGAGAAACTGCGAGAAAATCAAACGTGTCTGTTCATTATAATAATATATTTTCAACTTTCAGATGGTCTTTAATTGCTGGAAGATTACCTGGAAGAACTGATAACGAGATTAAGAACTACTGGAACACTCACATCAAGAGAAAATTAATTAATCGTGGTATTGATCCGCAATCTCACCGCCCGCTCAATGAAAATTTCACCACCACCACCGGTAGCGGTGCCGCCGCCGCTACTGCTACGGCCCCAACCAAAACCACTCAAATTAGCTTCGAAAACGCCTCTCCTCAATCAATAGCCGAAATCAATCTATTTCAATCAAATCTCGATTTTAACATCGCAGCGAAAACAGAATCCGTCGAAGATAATAACTGTACGAGCAGTGGCATGACCACCGACGAAGAACAGCAACAGCAACAGCAACGGCGAAGAGACAGTAACAGAGGAAGTCTAGAAGATGGAGAAATAGATTTGGAGTTGAGTATAGGATTAGGTTCAACTCGCAGTGAGTGGACTCAACCGAGTTCAGCAAACTCAGCCGAGTCTAAATTACAACAAAACCAACAAGGTCCGTTTCAATGGTTCGGGCCGGTTTGTACTTGTTGTCATTTGGGTCCTCAACAAAGAAGTGAAATGTGTAGGAGTTGCCAGAGTTCAAACGGACTCTATAGATATTATAATAATTTTAATTTTTTTTAAAAAAGAAATAAAGAGTAAATGAATTAATTACAGTTTTTTAATTTTTTGTTATTATTTTAAGAAGACAGAATTCAATGCATTCTTCTGCTTCTGCAAGGTATTTACAGTGTAAAGAAAAGAGACATGAATTAAAAATTTGTGTATGGCATGATCATTGATTATAGAGTGATAAGGATTCAAAGTTACTTACCTACCCACTCTGCAAATGATTTTTCTTTTTAAGAGAAAGGATTAATGCCTTTTTATATGTATAATTATTTTTCTTATCATTATATTGAAGGGAAAATATCATAAATCCTATGTTATCATCTTAAATAACTTTAAATTCATCATCATAACTTACCTTTTTATGATTTTGTCTAAAACGTAATTTAAGTTGTGACAGGAGAATAAGGTAATTACTTGCAAAGCAAATTAACACACTAAGAATAAGGAGTAAGCTTCAGCCCAGTTAGTTAAGGCACTGAGCTTCTCCCAACATGATTCGGGTTCGATTTCTACCTCCCCTTCCCCTCAGATTAGGATAAATTTAGAAATATCTATGTTAAAAAAAAAAACACACACTAAGAATAAAATTATAATCTAATTAATTTATCAAGAATTTAATTGAAACATTTCTAACATTTATTGACTACATTTATAAGTAGTCTAAAAAATAAAAGATTTTTATTTACAATTTAATTAAATAAACAATTACAATGTCACTATAATGAATCAAAAAATCTAAACTATCACTATTATAAAACTGTAGATTTGACCTCACACCTGTTTTACATTAATCTTCTCAATTCTTTAAAATAATTCTACATTTTTTCTTTTAGTGAATATTATTACATATTAGACAACTGGATGGTTGCAAAATTTTTTTTTTTTTTTTTTGGTATTTATGTGTGTCATTGAATTCATTCCGAGAACACACCAATAAATCGCGTCATATTAGTTGGTGTAATGAGTGAGGGGGGGCTAGGCTGTTAGTAATGTGAAATATGATGATAAGGTACTAATTAACACTAGTAATAGTAAAGGTTCGGCATAATTTAGAAGAAGAATGGGTGGGGGCAAGTGATATGCCTAACAAATGATTAGACAATTGGAAGCAAAAAACAATACCTTATTTGTTGGTAATTTACTTTGAATAATTTTAGGCGCATTTGCCTCTTTCAACCAACCTTACTGGATCTACCAAGCCTAACTTTTTCTTTTCCATATCCACATGTATACACTCTTCTTCTCTCCACATATTTTATTTGATTTAGAATTCCAACTCCACGTTCCAAAAACTTCTCTACCTAACTATTAATTAAAATATTAACATTTTATGGGATTAATGTTCTAAATCATATATGATTTGATTTTAAAATGTTTTCATACCGAATTTAAAATTTTTAGTTGAAATTTTTTAAATTAAAATTAAATTGTTTAATTCCGGTGATTGATATTATAGTTTAGTGTTGTAAGTTAAACATAGTTAATTGTGTATATAAATTGAATGATCTAATGATAAACACTTTCCATTTAAGAATATGGATTTAGATTCGATTTACATTGATTTGCTTTCTATAATGGACAGACCTAATGCGAGTAGGATTAAACATATTTCAATGAACTAGATACACTTGTGGTGTATTATTAAAAAAAAAACTAAAAAACTGTGGTTAGTACTCAGCAAAAAATTTAGTCAAACAAAAATATTTTCAAAAGTTATTTGAAAAAAAGGGGCAAATTATGATGTTAAAGTGTTGAGTGCCCAACAACTTAAGTCATGGTTTATATCAACCTATGGTTTGGTTGCAAAGCTTCTAGAAAATTAGATTTTTTAAAAGGCAAAATGTTACGTTCGTAGGACGAGAGAGATAGAGGAAGTGGACCTACCAAGTACCAACCATCATAGAAGT
>CATIWJ010166425.1:0-14604 GCA_949640765.1 Croton laevigatus | reverse complement strand
AGTCATTATTATAGACATGATAGACGAAATTAACATTTTAAATAACAGCTTACAAAACACTAAAACATGTAAACTAAGAACACCTCCAATGTTATTACAAATTATTTCAACTTTATAATCATGAATAATCTCAATTTTATTACCACGGCAGTAAGAAAAAATTCTTGAATACATTTTCCAATACTAATGAGTATTAAATTGTCAAGCTAACGTTCTGTCAGATCAAGGCCACGCATTAGAGACGACCAATCTTAAAATTTAAGTCCATGGATTGTCATTTAGCAACATCAATGATGTACATACAACTGGGACATATCAGCTCTAATCCATATTAACCTTGGCAAGCTAAAAAGGTTAGCATTTTATAAAGGACTAGTTAAACATAGAGCTTCAAATTTTAGCACCCCTCCACATCAAAATCCAAAAAAACACTGAAACTCATCCAATCCACCACCTTTCTTCCAAATTAGCTAAACGTTGGAAATAAAACATAAAATCTACCCTAAATCAATACTTAAATAGGCTATAAGCCATCTTGAATGGAAAGGGAAATAAATCATCAAAGCAACAAGACAAAAAGAAAAAGTGATAAAAACAAAAAAGATAAAACAAAGATGGCAACCTCTAAAGCTTTTTTGTAACATTGAAACTGAAAGAACTAAATAAAATAAATTAACAAAGCAAAGAAAGAAAATATGCTTAAGGAGCAGGAACAGCCTTGATCGAATTTTCTATTGGCTTGATTGTAGTAGTAGTAGAATTATTACTTTTTGGAGTGTAGCTGTGGATTGATAGATTTTTTGTTAGATTGATAAGAGATGCAGTATTTGTAGCTTTCTTAGTCCTCAACTCATCTTCAAATTTCCTTTCTCCTCCTTTTGTCTGCTTCTGCAAAGGAAAAATTTTCAAAGAACATTAGACAAATCAATGTCACCATTCGGAGGAATATATACCACACGCCCATGTTCTTAATCATACGAAATTCAAAATGTCACAATCATACCACATAATATTTGACATGATTCATCCGGAAGTCTATTAACCAATTGGAAGAAATACATACAAGACAATGTGAACGTTGGCTTGCAAGCAACAAATTTATGGGCAAAAATAACATCAACATTTTAAGATCTAAAGCCCCAGGTCAAAAACATGCAACGTGGCATGGACATGGAATAGGAACACGTACATATAAAAAAAAATTCAGACAAGGAGAGAAGGGTATTGAGGACTCACAGTGAAATCATCTTCTTTGTGCATATCCATTCGCAGAGTTGCAGGCTTACTCTTCTTCACATTAAGAGACTTCTCTCGGATTTCGTAGAAATTGAAGTCATCTAACAATGATGTTTTAGATGAATAGCTCTTGAAAATGTTCAGCATTTCCAGACCTTGCTTAAGTTCAATCTGCAAATTATCATTTTCTTTGTCAAATGAAACCATAGAGCATGAAAAAACGTCAATAGAATGACTTTTAAGGCAGGAAAATAGAATGAAATTGAGTTTGAACAGAGAGAATATACCTCTTGGGTATCCCTACTAAAAGTCACAGGCTTCCTATCATTATTTTCAAGAATGATATGGCGCAGCTGATTGTTGGGGATGTCTTTAATGATATGCCATCTGACTGGGAAGAAACCATTCCACTTGTCAAGTTGCCAAAAGTCCATGTCTTTATTGAAATCCACCTGCCCAACCATCTCAGCTATCCCAACAAATTGGCCGCTTCCGTTAACCTTGAGTTACAATATCAAGAAGACAAGGGAAAAAAAAAATTAGAACTTCATCCACATTAAGTTTAGACATGATAGGAAAAAGAAATCATGAAAAAATCAACAGAATAACAAGGAATGTTTTCAGCTTACCGAAAAAAAGAGGAAAATTGGGCATTTGGTGTCGGATCCACTTGATCTCTGTTCTGCCTCATGGAATGCTGCATCTAGCTTCTTATTACCATTTGGTGTGCTTGCCCATACATCATATTTAATGCTCTTATGGATGTCATCTTCATTGTACGATTTTATGACATAGAACTTAGCATTTTCATATTCGGTTCCGAAATCCAGTTGATTATACTTGTCTCTTTGCACAGTGATTCCCAAGTCTTCCTTGACAGGGGGATCCAAAGAAGCCAATTTGTTAGAGGCTCGAGGACCACATGTTAATTCAGTTGACATCTCAAAATCACTGTTTTTCTGGAATCTGTCTCTGGATCTATTTTTATCATTTCCATTCCACATCCGTCCATTTTGTCTATAGTTCATAGGAACAGAGTGTACGAATGAACCTTGTTTTTGGGTAGGAAATGATGAGAAACCTCCTACAGGATGGTATCCCTTAAAAAGACCTGCTGAGAAATCAGAACCTAATGGAGCCACCTGTAAAATAAACATTTGCATTAGCCGAACATTCAAAGCTGAAAGAATAATAAATTAGCAGTGCCCTAATTGCATCAAGTTCAAAATCAATTATCTTTGAAACATCTTTAACTTCAAAGGTAAAGACACAAACCAGAAGGAAAAAAAAAACCCCCCCTCTAAATACAATACAAGTTCAAGAATGTTAACAGTTATCTATCAAGAATGAACGTCAGGTCCTCAACAATATTGATAACATCTAGATAGACATCAGAAAAGCACTGACACAAACTCTTAAGCCACTAAATCTTGAGGTGAACTTATAATACTGCACTTCTATTACATCCTTTGTTTTTAATATGGTGTAATAAATACCTCACAATTTGTTTCAGAATAAATATAGGGCGACCAAAGCGGAAGAGAACGCCAGCTTGGGTAACACAAACATTGGATAAAAGCCAATGCCCCTAGTGACATAATATGCAAAATGAATGCGATCATATGTGTAAATGAGCTAAAATTAAGCATACCTTGTTCAAGGGTCTGATTGATTGTGCATAGACAGACTTGGATGATTTGTTGTTAACATTGCCATTAGACTTCATGGAGTTGAAACCATTTGGCTTTGCAAAAGTAGAACCGGAACCACCTTTTCCATTGACATAACCAGCATTCCCATTTGATACATCACTAACATAAGTTGAATCCCATGAATAACAAGGCACAGCTTCAGCTCCATATGAAACAGGAACAGGATGCTGAACATATCCAGTGGAAGAGAAATAAGGCTGCTGGCTAACATTTTGACCATCAACCCCAACAACTGCCCCAGAAGCATATGGATTATATCCAGGTAAATAATAAACTAGAGATCCGTTGTCTGCTTGCATTCCCTGAAGCAATCAACCAATCAACTGAATATCAGCTATCCATAAAAAAACATTTGAATATATCACATTGTAGCAGGCTACCGACTAAAAAGGGTGATGCCATGTAAAGTTGAAAAAACATACCAGGTGAGAACTATCAGTTTGGAAATAACCATGTTCATCCAACTGTCCAAAATGGCCAGTGTATCCTGCAAAACCGACATTTGAGAAATCAATCAATAAGCCATAAATAAAGCCACGGGCAAATGTTTGGATGCAGAGAATGAAGCGAATATATTGATTAGAACTTTTCTAATATTTTCAAGTAAAATTAACTAAATATTTCAACCTCACAAATAAAAGTGAGGATGTCTTGAGCTATCTCAAAATCTTTGCTTATCCCATTGTTCGGACTGTGAACCTCTGAGTTATTCTAATCTATATTGAATCAAGAAATGGATCGATATCAATGCCACAAGTTCGCACATGCTAAAGTAAACAATTTTTTCACAAAAACACACCATCATTCTTAATTATGATTCTGGCCATTATGGAAATTAAGAACAAACCAAATATCTAATTAAAAAAAAAAAGATGAACTTCGAGTTCCATGCAATCATTGAAGTACAATAGTAACATTCTCTAATTTCACAGAAAGAGATACTCTAATTTACTTTAATGAAGCCACGAACTGCCATTGCATGAACTTTGCAATAACTCCAATCCAATCAAATAGCATAAGGCTGTCACAATATCTCACCTGGATAGTAATAATTGTAACTACTAGTAGGTGGATTGTAAAAGCTTTGATCTCCAGCAAACCCTTGATTAGCCTCCCCTGTGGTGGTGGCAGTACCATCTCCTCCACCTTTGGTGTTACAAGTAGCATCCCCTGAAGAGTTAATTGTTGAGATTGAGTCCGATGATATTCCATCTTTTTCAGAAGCCTGGAAACAACAGATCAAATGAAAGTAAGAGATCAAAGACAACCAGTTTCTACCAGGCCTGAAGGAACTAACATATTCTACATTCCCAACCACACTAAGAATAATCAGTTTAATGCAGATGACATAATCATATCATATGATCAAGATAATTTGAGGGGAAAAACTAGCAAACTAATATATGGATGACAATTTAATGGTAACCAAAAAACAAAAAGCTTTCCATGCTGGAAGCGATGTAATAAAAACAAAACAAATTTCCTTAAATGTTTTATAGCCCTGAGTAAACAGACATCCAGCAAGTGAAAGATACTGCAGCTCTAATAATTAACACCAAGATTTACACATTCATACTGATTAAATATATGCAGGCATGTGCAGTGCAAGAATGAATAAAAATTATAGATAAATATGACAACATACCACTTCACGCTTGGCCAATTTATTAATAGGGTCTGACTTCAGCCCTGTAGGAACAGGTACAGCTGCATTACAAAAAATCCTTATCAGATTCAGAGGTGATTTAAGCTGATTCATAAAATAAACCATATAACTGAAAAAGCTATATTAAAGAACTTTTAAGATTATAATGAGAATGCTGGGAGGAATAAAATCCCATTGAGTTACAAAGCTGATAATTGCTTGTTGAGGATAAAAAAGAGAATACACAGACAATCAACTTGACTCATGGTCTCAGCAGTCAACCAACTATCTAAAGAAAGAGAAATAAATGATCACTCTATTCAATTCAATTCCCAGAAAGAAGGTTTTGATGCAGAGAGAATATCGGCTGCTTAGGAATTAAATTATGTTTACTTATCATTTTAGGATTCTGTTAATTGTATAGGAAGTTTTCTTTTATTTTCTGTTTTCTTCTCTATTTAGGATTAGTTATTAGTTTACTTATGTATTTAAGATTACTATTTAGTAAATTTTACTAATTAGTACTCTTTTCTTGTTAAGGAACATGGCTTAGCCTAGCTAATATAAATAGGACAGCAGTAGGCTAATGTAGACAGTTTTATTGTTATTTTATTAGAGAAATATTCAGAGTTCTGAATTATGAGGCTATCTTTAAGATAGCCATGTTTGTTCCTACACAATCTTTCTAATCTAGCCCTTATTTGTTGAGATATTCTTGCCCTACACCCTTCCTCTGCGTCAGTTCCACCTAATAATAGAAGAATAGAGGAAAATAAAAGGCAAAAACCTAAGAATCTAATCAATATACTATTCCTTCAAAAAATCCATTAAGAGAATAAGTCGTCCCAATTAAAATCCACCAACACATAAACACAAAAAAACAAAGATTCTAAACTTTCAGTTCCCCTAAATCAGAAAAGTGAAAAAACCAAATAAGCCAGAAAAGAACTCAAAACCCAGAAAGAAAAATATTGAAAATAGAAGAAAAACTGAAAAATAGAAGCTAATTCGAAAAGCAAATAAATAAAGAGCATACGTGTCTCAAGTTCCGCTCCAGTGACCATGTTCGATCAATAAGAGTTCCAAGTAAATGCCTAAGAAGAGAGAAGGGAAGGAAAGAGCAAAGGGAATAAATATAAACCAAAAAAGGTTAGTCAAAGACAAAGCACAAGTCTTTTATATACCACAAATTTATCTTAATAAATTTCCCAACAACTACAGTAATTGGAATTTTCTTCGAAAAAAAAAAAAACCTTACACCTTAAGAAATCTCTCGATTTTTGAACTTCCTATTCTAGAACTAAAATAAAATAAACGCGGGTTGCACACTGTCACACGGCGCACGTTAGCAACATACACGAAAATAGGAAAAACTAGATTCCGATTCCCCCTTTTATTATTGATGGGAAAAGGAGGAGATTCTATTTTAAATTATCTTTCGATAGCGATTTTTATTTGTCCTTTAAAATAAAAATAAAATAAACAAAATTCAAAACCAGAGAAATCAAACACTAGAAATTGAAATAAAAATATTGATGATTGAGATATATTGAGTAGGAATCCGAACTTCAATACCTTGAAGCAAACAAAAACCTTCCCAGATTTTTTTTTTTAAAAAAAAAAGAGAAATCTGTTTGGTAGCTGAGAAATAGCGAGAAAATGAAATTTCGTGACTTGAATCTTAATCGAAGTAGAAAAAAAAAAGGAAAATCCTAAAAATAAATTTATAAAATAGCATTTAAGTAGAAAATTAAAACATAGAAACAAAAAATACGCATCTAATACGTGTATACAGATAGTATACGCGTATACAGGTAGTGACAGAGAGAATAGAAGTTGAAAGAAGAAGAAATCCGATACGGACCTAAAAGCGACGGATCGAGGCCGATACGGACCTAAGAGAACCCGATCTGAAGTGACCGGAAAACCGCTTTTGAAAATTGATTGAAAACGTCAAAAGCGGTTTTCCAGATCGGTAAAAGGGAGAGGGAGGTTGGGAAGTGGAGAGAGTGTAGCAGACAGCACAGGAGGAGGAGAGGCGAAAAGAGAGAGAAGAGAGTAAACGAAAGGGCTAATTATGGATAGATCGGACGGATGTGATTAGTTTCTGCTTTTAAGATGGAGAGATAATGACCATTGGATGTAGGGGTTAATGTTTTAAAGGATTAGGAGGGTATTTGGAGCGAACCAAAATGTTTTGGGAGTTGTTCTTTTCATTATTGTTTCCCATTTTTAATTATTTCTTTTTATTTTATTTTTAATTTGTAAAAGAAGAGGCCACATTTTTTCAAAATCTAAATTTACCAAAATGTCATAGTATTTATTTTAATAGTATTAGATAAATATTAGTATAAGGCCAATAAGACCTCTTTCCTGTGACATGAAATTTCGGGTTCGAGACTTGTTAATTTTCCTTCTTTAAATCTCCCGAGTAGAATAGAGTATCTATGTAAAAAAAAAAAGGATAAATATTAGTATTTTTTTTCCTGTTAAGTAAATGTTATATTTATCTCTTTTTTTTTTTGGAAAAGGCTTGAATATTATTATCAAACAAAAATTATATCAATAATAGATGGAGGATCAATATTCCACTCTCCAAGGCTAGTTAAGAAATGCGCATTTACAACAAGATTATAAGCTACCACATTTGCCAACTTATAATAAAAAACACAATAGATCAACTCAATATTAAATAAGAGTGATCGACAATCGAACAACACAAGACCAAACGATAAGCTGTCATTTAAAGAATTTCCAACCAAAGCTTGGACGCCAATCTTAGCATCAAATTCTAGAATCACGTTAGCCCACCCCTTCAATTTTACCCAGCTAAGTACTTCTCTTAGAGATGTAACTTCGGCAACCTTTAGGTGAGTGAAAACATGTAACTTTGTACGCTTTAGCAGCTACCATCATTTTTCCGGGCAATCATTCCAAACACCAACAAAACCTGTACTAAATGTTAACTTTTATGAATCCCAACGGAAGCGACTTCCATGGTCGGTTACTCTGGACAGCAGCAACAAAATGTTATATTTGTCATGTTTCTTAAGTTTAGTGCATTCAATAGCAATTGGAAACTCCGATTGGCTGTTGATTCCATCGATTATTATCCAGTACGTTTTCCTTTTAGTCGGAAATTTTTTATCTTCTAGATGATAATTATTAATTCATATGAGGTATATATTAATCTTATTAATATAATATAAATTAAATTACCTTTTTAAACTATTATTTAATATTATTTCAAAATAATAATATTTAATAGTTATAATTTATTTTAAAAATAATAATTATAATTTAATAATTTAATTATTAATTTATTTTTTAAGGAATTATTATTTTATTTTGTATAAAATGTTAAATGCTAAAAATAAAAAAATAATATAATATTAATTAAAAAATTAATTACATTGTATTTTTTTTAAAAAAAAATTGGGGGCAATAATTCAAACCCCACCTATTATTAGGATCGTGAATGCACCTGCCACTAGACTATACATTGACATGCTAATTAAATTGTATATTATACATATTTATCATGTTATTGGTAAATTCAAATCCTAATAGCAACAACTGTTACATGCAAGTCATAGCTTAGTTGCATGTGTATTTATATCCATGGCTCAAATGTCTCACTCCCAATTTAAAAAAAAAAAAAAAATTAGCTATTAAATTTTTATCAAATACTAATCCAAATCAGTTATCAACTATAGGCACTATAAACACTAGATATTAATCATCAACAATCGATATCATCTATCATATAATACAAATAGCTAAACCAAACAAGCAATTAACGAATGAGCATGAATAGTTTTGTAATGGTTAATGTTTTTCGTAATTTTTGTTCTTTGTGTGCGGTATGATGAATATGAAATTCCATTTTTTTTTTATATTGTGATAATGTTTAGTATTATTTTTGTGTTTGGGTTAATGATACATTTTTAATTGCAAATCTGTGTTTGGTTAGTGTTTTCTAGAATCAAGAGCTTCATACTAAAAATATTGCCATTTATTATCATTGTCGTCTTCTCCTGCATGGTTGAAACTTGGTGCTTTGCTTATTTGAACTAATGATGATGTGAGGGCCTAAGTTACTTCAGTCTGATGTTTTTTGACAACGCAACATTTTTCATTCATTTTATTTTGAGTTTTTCGTATCAATTAATCTCACTCTATAGTTTAAAGTAAGTACTTAATTTATGTACATTTTACTTTATTTTAAGTTTTTCATATCAATTAATCTCACCCCATAATTTAAAGCATGTACTTAATTTATGTACATAATAAGTTTGGCCTTTTATTTTGTATTGATTTTAGATTTATTATATAGAAATAAAATATTATAATTCAATATATATTATTATTATTATTATTATTATTATTTTACAAAAAGAAAATCTTGCCATTGTAAGCGAGCCATGAACCTTAAACAACGATCCATAACCAGTCAAGTGTCACACCCGCAAATATGCCTGCCGACAAAAATGCCACAATCAAATTGCCTAAGGCATTTTGCTCAGGCCAACAAAACAAAGGGAAAACAAATTGCGAATGCATTAATACTAAAACAATCCTCAAAATCTTATATTGTTGTCGATGAGTGTTAACAGTAATGAGCAAGCTTGATTACACAGAGACACAGGTTGAGCTTATTGCTAAAGTGCTAAAATAGAATAATAGGGAGTTTTGCTGCTTTTGCACAGTAATATTTTACTATTCGCAGCTTAGGGAAGTAAATCACATATGGTAGAAGATGTAGAAATTCCAATAAAGTGGATACAATTAAAAATAGCACTGCAATTGCAAAAGATTAAATAATGAAAATCATGTTAATTAACAAGCAAACGTCGATAAATTAGTGAGTTTGTCTAAATTCTGATAATTAACGACGCCTTTTCGAAGGCCATTACTAGCCTTTTCAAAAACTCCTTTGGCCATTAGCCTCAAAATGGAGATTAGTGCTCCTGATGCAGCCAGCCCACCAAGGAATGACTAAAACAACAAATGGAGAAATTTTTTGGATCAAAAGAATCGCAAAGAACATTCAACAATTGCAAGAAATATGAAAAGAATTGTAAGGAACATTCAATAATTGAAATAACTGAACTAACTTGAATGAATTCAGGGCACATTAAAGACAAATCTCCAACCATTCCAGCTTGAACACTGGCTGAAACACCGAAGAGAGCAACTATGGCACATATACCAATAAGAGGTCCAACTCCTCTCCGAGATGTAGCTAGGTCCAACTGTCATGATGATAGCAGTATTCAAAGTAGATGAATTCAAATTTACAAGAAAAAGTATGATACTCAACATCGAAGTGCTTGCAGTGCTGAGTGTATAGGCAAGTATGTTTCTCATCCTAGTATTGATCTTGGACTCATGATGAGCAAGTAATGCTACTGCTACTAGTGCGAATGGTTGGTAAACCAGGGGAAGTGTTCTGGAAGGATGATAATTCTTCAGCCAAAAAAAAAAAAGGGGTTAGCATTTGTACATACTGTTACTGAGCAACATAAAGCGTTTGAATAGCGGTTAGCCTTCAGCGGTTTGTAATAGCTGTTAGCCTTTTATACAAGACTAAGCTAAAAGCTATTTATTTCAAACGCTATTTCACTAAATGCTAAAAAAAAATAAAAAAGAAATGATAAGAGCATTCACTTCGAAACTTATAAGAGCATTAGCTTCGAAACTTGTCTCCAAGCTTGTCCTATTATATAATTTTTGTTTAAAAAAATAAGAAGGCGGATTGACTGTACAAAGTCCCAATATTGAATAAGCTCTGTATTGTAAATCATAACTATTTGTATCCCTGATGCAACCGTTTCTAATTTATAATACAGAGCCAAATTTAAATTCAAATTCTGGAAACCAGAATCCGTTGAATTTAATCTTGGACTATGTGAACCATAATTGTACCGTTTGTATAATCAGACAGGTACAATTTTACCTTACCTTGTTTGCAACTAATGGGGCAGAACAAAAAAAAGACCCCACATTTGATCGTCGAAGAGTTTTTTCTTCTTCCTTTTATCGAAATTTTTGTTCCCTTCTTCATTCCAGGATGCTTTACTATATATGCAGCTTCTGCATCACTAATTTCTATTCACCATTTGTTTTGCCTCAGAATGCAGATCAAGAAGAACTTGAAATGCACAAACAGGAGTAACCCACTCTATCCATCTCGAAAACAAATACTAAAAATCCCCATTAATTGATTGGACCAAGTATCAATTTCAACTCCTCCATGATCACAGCCTTCATTGGTACTTCTTTTCTCTTTTTTCCCTCTAATTACCTTATAATGCTATCATTGCACTTGAACTTTCCCCATTTGGTTGATTTTATCATTCTTCCTCTTGTCATGCTATTGTTGTTCAATGTTTTAGTTATTCGGGTTACTTGTATAGAAGCTAAGCAAGTGAATTACTCAACTGTAATCTTGGTTGGCTTTTGGCTTCAGTGATATATAGTGTATTCAAGTTTTACCCTACTAGATGATGTCCAGACTTCCAAATATAAGTGCCTTTTTTTTCAAAAAAAAGTACTTTTAATGTCCTGATTTTCAGAAAAATCTTATAATTCTTAAGTAATGATATGAACACGATTGATCTTAATGTATATGTGTAGGATTGGCCCAAAATTTCGTGCCCTACATTGAAATTGAGGTGACAGAGATTCAACTGAACAGCCAGAACCACTGATCTCAGATTTACAAGGATCTAATTGAAAAGGAAGAAATCTTCATTTAAATTCTTCATCAAGTACATATCTTGTTCCAGCTGCCTTTATTTTGAGGAGTTATGCATTTTTTCCCCTTCTATGAACTAATACTAGTACTATTCTGTTCCTGAATCTTGGATTGGGATGTCTTAGAAAATAGGAAGTAAGACATATTATTAAGGATTTTATTATTCATGTGCATTGTTAGCTGAAGAAAAGAAATGTTTTAGTATCAGCAAGTAACCATATTTTTCCTGCATAACTGAAGTATTGCGGTCAGACTTAGTGTTTGTAGAATGCATATTAAGGAATGTACAATATCAGCATGTTTTCTGATTTTTAAAGTTATATTTTACCTGCATATAACATTTTCATTCAGTTTTTTCCTCATTATACATGATGTTCTAGAAATATTGTGCCTCGAAAATATGAAATCTGAATAACTCCGAAAAAATTATATACTACTCTTTTTTTTTAACATAGGCATAATCATAGAATAGTCAAAAGGTGTTTGCTGAGTAGAAACAACTCACATGTTCATGTTATACTTGCAATTTTTCCCAAGTGCTTTCTTTAGTTTTTCTGTTTTTGCAAAACACTGACCAAGAAAAAGAAAATGGCAGAAGCAGCTCTCTTTAATGTTGCTTCCCAAATCATTAAAAAAAAAAGCAGGTTCCCTTGACCTGAAGGAGATTGGGCTGTTGTCTTGTCTGGATTCAAAGAAGAGCTTGAGAAACTCAATAACACAGTTTCTACAATAGTTTCTGTGCTTCTTGACAGGGAGGAGCCCTGTTTTGAGAATAATAAGGTCAACATATGGCTTGCAAGGTTGAGAGATGTGCTCTATGATACTGATGACTTGTTGGATGATATCTCTACTGTGGCTTTGCATCGACAAGCAATGACTGGTAATGACGCTGCGAAGGAGGTACGCCTTTTCTTTTCGAAGTCTAATCAGATTAGTTATAGACTGAAAATGGTTTATAAGATCAAAGACCTTAGAACTAGATTGGATGAGATCAAAAGCCTTAGAAATTTCCACTTAGACGAACGTCGAGTGGACGAAACTGTAATGATTAGGGGAATAGAGCAAACACACTCTTCTCTGCCTGAAATTGTTGTTGGTAGACATAGTGATAAGAATAACATTGTAGAGCTTTTATTACGCAATGAAGATAATTTTTATCAGTTGTTTCGATTGTGGGTATTGGTGGGTTAGGGAAGACAATCCTTGCTCAAGTTGCCGATAATGATGAGGGAGTGATTATGCATTTTGAATTGAAGGGATGGGTATGTGTGTCTGATAATTTTGATGTGAAACTGATAGTGGGAAAGCTTGTAGAGTCTTTGACTCTTGAGAACCATAGCGATTGTGAAATGCAAACATTGAAGAATCTCCTTCATGAAAAGATTAATGAAAAAAAATGTTCTTGATACTATTGGATGATGTGTGGGGTGAAGATCCTCAGCCATGGTTGTGCAAAGGGGAGTAAAATAATAATCACCACACCTCAGGTGAGAGATGCTAGATTCACACACTCAAATTCTAAATATGAATTGCAAGGCTTACCAGAAACCGCGTCCTGGTCATTGTTCAAACAAAAAGCATTTAAGCAGGAACAAACGCTGAGTCCTAGCCATGAGATAATTGCAAAAGAGATTGTGGCAAAGTGCGCAGGATTTCCTTTAGCTATAAGATGCCTAGGAGGTTTGTTGTCTTTCAATGATACGATTGCAGATTGGAAATTCTTTACAGATAATGAACTCTTGAAAGTGAAACGACAAGATGGTAGTATATTAGGAACCCTTAAGTTGAGTTATGACCATCTCCTTAAAACATTGCTTTGCTTATTGTAGTCTATTTCCAAAAGACTGCGAGATTGATGTAGAAAAATTGATTCATCTTTGGATGGCACAAGGGTACATTGAGTTGTTAGATTCTAGCCAAAGTTTAGAAGAAACTGCTTTTTCATATTTTATGGATCTTCTTTCCCTGTCTTTTTTCCAAGAAGTTAAAAGGGATGGATTGGGGAATACATACAGATGTACAATGCATGATTTGGTGCATGATCTTGCTATATTAGTTGCTGGAGATGAGGCAATCATTTTAACTGGGTCAAATGTAGGATCTATTGGCAAAAATATTCGACACGTGTCATTTATCAACAAGGATGACATCGATTCACTTTCACCTGCCTTACTCAAAGCAAGGAAGGCAAGAACATTTCTTCATGTAGGCTATGACTTTTATAAGTCTTGGACAGAAGGGCAATGACATGGAATGATCTTCAAATTAGAAGCTTTACGAATGTCAGATTTTCGAAAAGTAAGCTCTCATGAAGAAGATAAGTTAAAGATTGAGAAAGGGCTAAATTCCATTGGCAAATTGAAGCATTTAAGATATCTTGATCTTAGAGATAACCAAAATATGAGGAAACTTCCTAATTCAGTTACTAGATTATGGAACTTGCAAGTGTTGAAGTTGGATGATTGTTCGGATATCAAAGAATTGCCAAATAACATGTACAAGTTAGTTAATCATAAACATCTTGGCCTAGATTGGTGTTTCAATTTGACTCATGCCAATTGGTATTGGAAAATTGACCTGCCTTGAGAATCTTTCTTTATTTGTTGCTGCTAAGGATAAGACTGGTGCTGGAAGACTCCATGAACTGCAATTCTTGAATAAACTCTGAGGAAAGCTGACTATTTCAAATTTGAGGTTTGTGGGTATCAATGATTGCCAGGCAGCGAATTTGAAAGCTAGATGCATCTCCAGCGCTTGCGATTAGATTGGTTGAAGGAAGTTGCAGAAGTTGGTAATCCTCTAAATTTTGCTGATGAAGTTGAAAATGAAGAAATGGCATTAGAAGCTTTAAGGCCACACCAAAATCTCAAAGGCTTTGAATTGTGTTATTACAGAGGTATCAAATGTCCAAATTGGTTTGGTTCCCTCACCAATTTGACAGAGAGAATCATTCTTAGTTGTGAAAATATTAAATATCTCCCTGCATTCGACCACCTCCCTTCTCTTCGAAGGTTGAACATTTCTTACTCTACTTGTCTAGATTACATAGACAGCAAGCTGGAATCATTGTTTTTTCCTCAATTAGAGCAGCTTATCATCTTTGAGTGTCCTAATCTAAAAGGATGGTATGTTCGTGCTGAATCCACATCAATGACAAAAGCAAGTTTGGTTCCATTGTAATACCCGAAAACCTAGACTAGTGGTATTATAGGGAGTTGTAAATTAAATTCCTAATAACAAAATAATAATAA
>CATIWJ010166422.1:0-16891 GCA_949640765.1 Croton laevigatus | reverse complement strand
TTCTCTTTTCTTTTTTTTTTTTTACTTTTCATTTTTTAATTTTTTTTAACTTTTTTTTATTTTCTTTTCTTTTTTTTCTTTTTTTCTTTCCTTGGTTTTTTAACCTTTTTCCTTTTTTTCTTTTTTTTGTATATTTTATTTTTTTCTCTTTTTTATTTTTTCTTTCTTCTTCTTTAATTTTTTTTAACTTTTTTTTGTTTTTTGTCTATAATAACATATAATGTAAAATAAAAAAAATAGATATATGCCTTTTTATAATGCAAAATAAAATATAATATGAAGAAATAAATTTCTTTATAGGAATAATATAATTTATAGCACAAATTTTTCCACTCAAAAAAGATATATAATACAATACAATATATAATTTATATAAAATCAAAATAATGTGTATTTTTTCACGTCAATTTTTTAAAAAAATAAAATAAAATTAACGTTATATGTTCTAAATATATGTTATTAACAATACATGTGCTTCATGTCAAAAACAAAATTAAAAAAATTTTGATTTCTTGTTTTAAATCAAACGGTCACAAAAGGAATCAATGGACAAATCATTCCGTTTCTAGAGCAGAACCAAATAATAGTCTAAATGCTTCTTGCTTAGCAATTTAGGGTTTCTCAATAAGAGACGGGATGAGAGTTTAATGAACGTTCAACTTAAGGTTAGGTTATAGATCCCTATCTGTGTGTCCTCATATATAATATTAAACTAATTAAATATTATAATTTAATTAATTATCAATATAATTAGTTATGTGGACTTGAACTTGTACACCCGCCACCCAACCCGTCCAATAAATCCAATATCTTCCACTCGCACATGGTGGGACACATCCAACCAATGGTAAGCAGTCATACTAAGCAAATAGATCATATGACCAGCATACTTCGAGAACTTTTCACTATACACCTGTTAGGGATATATAGTATCTCCATTGGAAACTCTCAAAGTAGAATAGTTTGCACTACTCCAGATTATGCACAATTATCACCATTCAATTTTGTGCCACTGTTAAGTTTAGCAACAATGATCTTTGTAGCAGATGTTGTAGATACACAACCAAGTTGACTTTTTAGTTGAGAATTCAATTCTTTCATTTCACTCCTTTTCAAAAATAGGGCATACATTGAGAACATAGTGTATTTTGCAAATTGATTGTGACCAGTATTTTTAAATATGGATGCAAAACGTGTAATACCACTTTGCATATGCACCATTTTGGTTACTTATGAATGATTGTGCACAATTTTCTTCATAATTGGCTGAATTTGTTATGTGCGTGTATTATTTAGTTTGCACCATTTTGTAACACTTCTCACGTAATCCATGACAGTTAGCGTAATACATTGGCTAGAACTCTTCAAGTTTTGCACTCAAATTATCTACAACCGTGACCCACCTATCATTTACTGAAAACCACACTTTTTTCACTTTTTCTGCTACTTTCTACACCAATCTGACATACACTTTAAAATAATTATTTTTTTCCAAACCAACCCACTAAAAGATGAAGGTTATAATTGTTTAAATTTAACTTAGTCTATTATTTTGAACCACCACAAATGCAAAAATGGCTCCATCATATTGGAACGGAGTAGCATATTTTTTCAGCTCATATCAATAAGTTCATAAGTTGCCATCCCGATCACGAGTAAAAATGGGTCAGACGGGTATTTAACAGCACCCACACCTGAGTAAGTTTTATCTTAAACGGGCAATTGACTCCTAGTTTACCAATCCAAGAGACACGAATCCAAAGATGCACTCTTTAAAAAAATTGTTTCGAGTCCAAGCACTCAATAGGAAAATTCGAAAACACTTCGCTTAGAGACAACATATTATTATTTTTTTCTTTTTCTTGTTCCACTATTATTCCTTAGTACTTGACGAGATATACAATTTTACACTAGACATTACTGTACAAATACATGTATATAATTGTACATAAAAGTACATGTTACAGCATTGTTTCTTCTTTTTTCTGTTTCAACAATCATTTCTTCTTTTTGTCTTCGCTCTCTCTTTCTACAACCACGCGAGCTGCTGGTATGCTAAACCACCACTCTCTCAATCTCCTCTCCCATCTTTCAGTGCTTGCTTTTCGTGCAGGCGAATACCTTGTAAATGCCTCCAGAAAAGTGAAAAGAATTATATATTTGGCTGGTATCAAAACTAGGATCAAAGCCATGCATAAAAGTGCCACTGCAAATTTTTCGCTCGCCTGGTCATTTCAAAAAAAAAAAAAAAATTGCCGATAAACGCAGAATGTGAATAAATTTGATCAAAAGATGATTATATGAATCATTGTTTGATGAGCTTAATGCAGATACATGATACAATGAGGTAATCAAGGGCAAAGAGAGAGAGACAGACCTGAGGGAAAATGGACAGCAACAGCGCGCGAAATTTTAAAAGGAAGATGTTCCCATCTTGGACGAGCTGCTCCACTTGAGAAATTGCATTCTGAACAGCCAAAAGCTGTTCCATCGTGTTCATCGGCAAAGGTGCTACAACCTTTAGTTCATCAACAGGGCTTCCTTGGTTAAAAAATCGCGTAACCACCATAAAGATTGCGAGAAAGAGAAGTCCCCCTCCACAGGCATAAGCCAACCATCCCCTAGGATCAACACATTGTAAATCCTCAAGAAGGGTAAAAAGAAACTATCATTCTTATGTTTGCAGAAAACTAACAAATCATCAAGCATCCACCTAACAATGTGGCTTTCATTTTTGTAACTATTCTTTCTTGTTGCTCTCTTGAAATTCAGTTATAAAGCATGCTACTACAACAAAAACAACTCTTGGTCTCAAACAAATTGAGGTCGGTTGTATGAATCCCCTACCTGCTATCAACTCAATATAAATAAATAAATAATAAACAGCCAAACTATGCGGTTCCATGACATGGATCCTACGCCTCCATTCTAGTTTATCACTAACTAAACACTCATAAATATCTAATGTCCGTAAATCTCTAGCAATTACTTCCCTCCAAACAATCTTAGGTCTATCTCTAACTCCTCTTAATCCCCTCTACCACTAACAAATCACATTTGCGGACCGCAGCATGTTAAGGTCTAGGAAGAACATGCACATACCATCTAAGTCGTCCTTTTCTTACCTCATCACCAACTTCTGCTACATGAATTTTTTGCCTAATATGTTCATTCTGAATCTTGTCCAACCTTGTATAGCAACATAGCCATCTCAACATGCACATTTCTGTCATATTCATCTTATGGATATACTACCCCGTAAGTGCCCAACATTCACTTCCATTAAAGCACGGGTTCTAGTTTCTGAAATTCTTGAAAATATGAAAAATGAAATCAATTATACAATATACTCTAGCAATATCATAGTAAAAATTACTCATGCATAAAAGAAAGATACTAAAGCTGAACATTTCTCATCTCAGCTCAGTGTATGTGAGATTGTGGCTAGGATAACAACGATTGATTTATTCTAGCCACAATCTCACATTATTGATTTCTCAATCATATAGGCCTTGTTTACTTATTTAGGCACAAGTAAACTTTTAAATTAGTCACTTATTACCTTGTACCTCATGCAATTAGGAGGCTAGGCACCTTAGAATACCTTTCACTTTTGACAACATTAAATAACAATAGAGAGGACCTATTAGACCAATTCATAATCCTCAGGTTAGTTAGTTCTACACACAAAACAGAGAAATAAACGAATACAACTATTCTCACCTTGAGTGATCAGAATGCAATCATTTTGACAACTATAGAACAATGTAATAGAAGATTCTAAGTTCACTCTTTCAAGTATCAAAGATTAATTTTCCCTATAAAGCGGTCCAAAGTTACTTGTGCTAGACAATTTATTGTTTTGCATGGCAATAACTCAATTCTTAAGATTGAGATTTCCCCTACACACTCAGAAAAGCATTGAAAGAAGACAGAATTACCACACCTACTGGCAAAACCCCAATATATCATCAATCACTTAATTGACCAAGCCAATACCAATGTTAAATCAAGTTTGGTTTTGTTGCAACAGGCAGGCAGATATTTGAGAAGCCACAATTCACCTAATTCTTGAAAAATTCATGCACCAATACAGCATGATCTAAACAAGCTATTGCAACAATACAAGAGTGCAACAAATCAATTACTTAAAACATAGCACCTATGAGAAACTTGGAAAAAGCAATATTCATGTTCAATCATTTAACCAATTTGAGAATTTACTTGAACATTTTTGGAAAACTCAATTTTATCATCATTAAATTACCAAAAAACTTTTTCTTTCCAACATTCAGATGCTCGTCAATAAGCAATAGTACAAACAGTGTGTATCATACCTCCAAATGACATAAGTGAAAATCAAACAGAAAAACAAAGACTTCAAAGGATCGTCCCAAGCTGCCAAGGAAAGAAGGTGCTTCCCAAGTTCCATAACCGGATAAAGCAACTCCTGCAAATACAATTTTACATTAAGCACATCATAGGGAAATGATGCACATCCTAGGGAAATGATGCACTAGAAATCTAGCAAAGTTATCTTATCTAAGGCGGGTGGGGAATAGATACGAAGACAATGCAGTAATGCACTGTTGATTATATGATTAAGATAGTTTGATTTGCACCCAGTATACAGGTATCTACCAGCATAAATTCAAAGATAGAATCACATATATGCCAGGAAAGAGACACAATTCCATCACTTTTTGGAAACAGAATATTAATAGGCACTTCTGTGAACCAAATATTTCAATTCCAATTAAAGTTGCCACAGCTGCCATTGAGGGGGGAAAAACTAAAGTTGCCACCATAATAATGGGCAAAAAAAACAAGAGGAAGAAACATCTTTATATAAACTGGCAGGACAGAAATTCAAAGTTCACAAATAGTATCATTAGTCTCACCTTCATCACTGCCAAGTTGGTGTCAATTCCATCTACTTTAACATCATTAACTGTTTCTTGTGCTGACACCACCTTTTTGTAGCTGTTTCTAGATTCCTTAACAGCTCTTTCCAATGGACTCATCTCCCCCACAGCTACCTCACCCACAGCAAGTCCAGCCTCACTTGGATCACTTGAACTCGTTCCAAACACAAATCCTAAATTGGAAACCATGTCCAAGGCTGAGATTGAATGCATTCCCCCTCCAGCTTTATTACTGGTAGTGCGTTCTGAATCTCTCACAGACATACTTGCTAGAGTTTCTAGTATCAAATCTCCACCAGGAAGTTGATCACAGAGATTAAACATGAGAAGAGCTTCCCAATGAACCGAATCTACAGAACTAATTTCTTGGATGGCCTGTAATCTCAGAATTCCAAGCACAGCCTTTGAAAGTATTTCATCCCGTGCAACTCCTGTTATTTGATACTTATTTATGAATCTGTGAACATACAAAATTTCCCGAATAATTGCTAACCAGAAATCACGACGACTGTGCCCCTTAAGCTCAGGAAACTCAATGACAACTGGTTCTGATCTGTAAAAGAAACACTTGAAAGCTTAATCACTAAGAAATTTATAATGACAATGAGATAGAATCTAGATTTTAACATAAAGACATTGAAATAAATACTAGTTAATGATAGAAGAATATAGATCATTAGCCTTACAATGAAATAGACTTATACGAGACTGCCTTGTCAAAAAGTCGCGTGCCCCATGGACCAGTCAACTCAGGTTTAATGACCTGTTTCAGATCATCTGATAAATCATATACTTTTGGCTTGTCATAAGATACAACTCGAAGAGCTTCAAAGTACAACGCATGATCAGTGAGAGCTAGCCGACCTATGTACACGACAGCATATATAAATACTGAATTTTTGCACTTCCAAACAGAAAAAGAAGCATGGTATCATCAGCAAATGAGACAAAATGCTGTTTGCATTGGGACGCCTGAAATGCTGATTGAAACAGATTACTCATCCAGTGAACCTACCTGGCCAGGTAGACATTCCTACATGTTCAAGAACTGGTTGGGTGGTGACTGTTCCATCCACTTCCAGAATCTTTTCTCGTCTTGATGATCGAACTGCAGAAAGCAGTGATGAATCAGATTGGCTCATCATCTTCTTTACTGCCCTGTAGACAAGAATATTCGAAACATAAAAAACAGAAATATAATCCACATAAACTAACCTTTGTAAAAAAGGGAAAGGATGCAGTTCTACAAAATGAAAGTGACCATAAATCATATAATTTGATATAAGGGGTAATGTCAAGAAATGACCGAGAACAATGAATTTCAAATTTACTTATCCCTGAAGAAACAGATCATGAGTTTTTAAAGAGAATTTGAAAATTAACTGCATAATCATTGACTAAAGAAACATTGCTCCTACAGTTCATCTCAATCAGCTTTTCAAAGTGAGAATATCCTTCCGAACATAGGCTAATACTCCCTCCATCCACAAATAAGTGTCAGTTGTCTTTTTGAGTATCCAAAAATAAGTGTAAACATTACAGATGTTAACAAATATCAATTAATACTTCTTATTTTTACCCTTACAATTAATGAAGAAAGAATGTTGAAAATATAAATAGTGAAGGATAATATAGTCAAATTACCCAATATTTTACTATAATCTAGGCATATTAATAACTTTTTTTAAGGGACATGCAAGTGCAACTTGAACACATGTTTGTGGACGAAGAGAGTGTCAATACTTAACTCCTACAGACAACTAAAGGAAGAAGAGAACGGTCTAGTTTAATGACATATCACATTCTCATAACCAGACATTTGATCGTAGAATTGCAAGTTAGGACAAGAATTGTCACATAATCCACATTGCAGATTTTATTGTGCATTTGACAGAAGTCAGAATCCCTAGATGCTTCTCCTATATAAGAAAATTGTATGTTTTATGTGATGCTTTTTCTTGTAGAACATCAAGAACACATTTTTCTAATGAATTCATTTGAGGAAAATCCATAAATTAAGGCTCAAAGGATTTGGCAGACCTTAATTCAGTGATCTTGCAAAAACATTTTGTCATATTAATATCAGCTTCTGACTAAATGAGATATGTCAAGATCAGACACATGTCCTAAAGGTTATGTATATTTGTGTGTTTTCATATTCATATATATCCATGCAAGACCTTCTTGAAGTGATATAATTCCCAGCTGAAAGACCGAAAGACCATAGTAGATGAGATTAGATGGCATCATAGTGACAAGTGCAGCGCATGTATTCTGTCCTGCATTTGCTTAACCTAATGTCCTTATTCTCGAGATCAAAGTACAAATTAACTGGTAACGAATTCCTTTCCTCCATCCCAGCAAAAAAACAAAGGAACGCGTGAAGGCCAAAGATCCAAGGAAAAAGCATTTTATTCTGGTTCCTTTGAAACTGAATGGCTAACAATGGAAAATAATTTTTCTTTTCAATGTCCTCTTCCAAAATGGAAAAACCTTAATCACATGCAATACACAAGTAAATTGCAATTGCAAAGCATCCCGAAAGCATGAATAGCCACTAAAGTGCTATATAAAGCATAAAGCTTTAATAGTTACTATAGGTTTAAAGCCAAACACCGGAATAAAAAATATATTCTTAATCTTCTGTGATAACAAGAAGATAACACTTAAAAGAATCAAGTCAAGAAGAAAGAAACAGATAATAACCAAAAATGAACAATTTAACAACTGTTGATACAGAAGACCATAACATTCACAAAGTTTGTTGCATGGACTAAGAGAAATCCTGATACCAAAATGACCATGAGGGCATAGAAGAAAGTGATGCCAAATAACTCCAATCTCCATAGTTCAAAACATGGAAGTTTCCTTCATGACATTGTCACAAATCACTACTTTGAACACTCAGATTTTCCCTTTTTTTTCCCAAGCCCACAGAAAACGGTTGGGTTTGCTTCATCAAGGGTGAAAATTAAGACAGTTTGGTCAGTACTTGAGCCTAAAATCCCTTTCTCATCATATTCCAATAGCTTATTAATTAATATTACAGCTTCAAAATTTTGGATGAAAAGACAATATTACTTATATTGTGCTTTTGCTATTTAATTAGATTTTTTGCTTCTGTATCTCACCAACAATCTCCAAAGAATTTATATGTTTTTCTACTGCCAAATGCCACTTAAAGTGAATCAATGTATTCAAGTACCTCTTTGAAAACATAGATTCTGCAACAGTTCACAAAATCCTAGGACTTGTTGCTTCGCAAAGCACACATAATAATATGAAGTGCATCATGAATATGATTCAGCCTAGCACTTCAGAAGGGCCAAGAATGAATGAAAGCCAAAACAAATTCCTCATTTTGTTTTTCAGTGAATCATAGATTTGATCCATCAAATAGATATTCAGCAAGCATGCTTCAGGGTAGCTCAGCATTTGCAATGCCCTTTATAATGTTATAAACTTTCAGCTGTGAATGCTCACAACTGAATCCTGAGATAAATTATGGTCCATTTCCTACGAGTTCATTCTATATGTTAATTAAATTTAACAAACTAAATATGTTGATTAAGTTTAGCAAACTAACATACACATGCTATAATAATTAACTTGTTTTCATACACCATTTGGCTTAGAAATTGGAAATGTGACAAGTAGCAGTATTGCAAAACCAAGTTTTCACCCTGCAATAATAAAATGTGATTACCTCTCTAGTCCAATTAGGTACTTGTCATAGGTGGAGAAATGAAGTCGACCACTACTTGACATGGTAAGCACCTCAAAAAGATTTTCACTTATAACTACATTGGCAATTATTGGAATTGCTGGAGCAATTCGTGAGAAGGACTCTAACCCAACAGTTAAATCCTCGTCCACCTACAAGGAAGATGATACAACTCATCCATCAATACTAAGGGCAGCCTCAATTAAAAATACAAAAGAATTAACAATTTCACATTAGTTATTTAAACCAAAACCTAGGCATAATTACATGAACAAACTTACATTAACCAAAGGTTCACTGGAAGCTGCTGGAGTTTCCCAAGCTAGCATCATGTCATATGTCAAGCGTCGAAACTTTCTATCAGTCAAATGACCCGTTACTTGAATTGATAGAACCAGAGCTCTGAAGCAGCAGTATTCCAAAAAGTTTCTTGCGTACCGAGCCGGATGCTTTATTGATTCCGATGCCTCCATATTGAAGCTTTCTTGCAGCTCAACCGTAGAAACACCAACAATTCTGCATCATTTTATTCAGACGTCCATAAAGAGATTATAATTTATTATATATATAAGAAAAGGCATATCTCTCTAAACTGTAACGGAGTCCACTTAACAGAAACAAGCATATAAAATTTTCAAAGAAAGCCACAAAATGTGCAATGTACACAGAAAAGCCAAAGAAGAACAAGCATGGAACTCAAACAGCAGCTGTACTTACTTTGAGCATCTACGGACTATCACATTGGCAAGTGGAGAGAGCTCTGCTATCCAATTTGTACTTGCAGATGGAGACCTACCCATCTCCTCAAATTCTTCATCAAATGAAGTTCGCTTGCTAAGTAACCATTTAAAAGATCCTTCTCTTACTAAACCCTCCAGCATAGTCCTAGCTCTGCTAGCAGTTGCCATCGCCAAAGGCTTACTCAAGACCAAGAAACCAATCCCACTATCTTGCCATCATCCCAAATTCACCATTTTTAAATTCCAGTCACACCCTTCAAGAGCTGATTTAGGCAAAATCCAGCTGCAGAACTATCCACAATCTATTAATCTAACGCAAAAACCTTAAAATAACCAGAAAACGAAGCACTGCCCTGGAAATGGATATGAAAAGGCTAAACAAAAATGATATTTTCTACTATTTCTCACAATCCAAATCCCTATTTCAAGAAATTCATATTAACTAAAACTATAAAAGAAAAGTTATAAATTGTAAGAAAAGTTAAATTTCGTACCCGAATCCAGAAACTTGAAATATACGCAGAATCCCACTTCAGATTAAGTTCAGTTAACCATTCTAAACACACCCATTTCACCAAATCGCAGACTTCACAACAACAAACTGACAGAGAAGCAGCATCAAAGATAAACTAGAAGAAACTTCTTCCAATCCAAAGGGTTTATTACTAGTGATTCTTTCGTGGTCGAGGGTTTATCCAGGAAAGATAAGTAAAAAAATGACAGCTTTGCTTTAAAAAAGAGAGAGGGACATGGGCTTTGGGTATGTGACGCGCAAAGATTGAAGCGCCGCGAGATCAATCAATCAAGAAAGTTTTCTTCAAAAAAAATCAAGAAACGGTTTCTCTCTCCTCTCGGTGAAGTACTCTTTATTAGTATTATTTTTTTTTAAAAACTTTCTTACCGAATATGTAAATGGAGACTCGAATAAAGTCCATTAGAACTCGAGGCAACCATCTTACCCAAACACCTCTCGGTGAAGTACTCGGCAGCATCAAACAAGGCAACTTGTATTCTCTTTAGCAACGCAAGTGTTGAATTCTTGCTTAGTATGTTGTTAAATTTGGTATAAAAATTATTTTAATTTCTAAAAACGTGTATTCTCTTTTTTTAACAACGCAAGTGTTGAATTCTTGCTTAGTTTATTATTAAATTTGGAATATAAATTATTTTAATTTCTACAAGATAAGGATATAATCTATCTATCGATTATTTTTTTTTTTTTGCCAAATCTATTTATCTATTATTATAATACTATTGCTCTTACTATAATATAATAAAGGAGGTCCAGAAATGGTTGGTACCGGTAAAAATAATAAGACATTTGTCATCGAATTCTAATAGACTGAATTTAAATCTCTCTATTCACATCCAATTTCATGTGTTTATATTTATATTAAAAAAAAAAAAAGAAGGTCCAGAAAATAATTGTCTTCATTGCACCTTCAAAATGGTGTTATTTTAAAGTATTTGAATTTCATATATAAAATAACTTTTTAAAAAAAATTAGCATAAAAAGCTAATAATTTTTTAAAGGAAACATAAAAAGCTAATTAAGATAAAGAATAATTTAAAAAATATATAAAAAAAGTGCCAGCAAATTTTCTTGATTTAAAATAGAGAATAATTTTAAAAATATAAAAAGCCAGATACAAATTTCAGAAACGATTTTTCTTCATTTAAAATACATAATAATTTTTTAAAAAAAATCAAAAAAATGTTGAAAAAATATCTAACAAGTTTCTTCTAACATCAAAAGAAGTCTCAACAGATTACACAAATATAATAAGCTAATGCTCAATTAATTTCTCACTAGTATTTTTATATTATCATCTCTAAGTTTTAGCATTTCTTCATAGCATTCAAGATCTACAAACAAATAAATATTTATTATTGAAATAATTGACAGAAAATTAAAGGAAGAGAATAATTATTTAAAAGAAAAATTATTTTGGAGTCCTTCAAGTATTGGCTAATCTTTTTTTTTTTTTCCTTCGATATTTGGGGAAAGAGGACATGAGGAGTCAATTGTAGCTGCGGGGCATTGAACGCAGAACGCTACCTCTACAAACCTTGGTCACTTTCATTTTGCTAATCTACTTTTGAGTTTTTGTGATTTGCATATTAGACTTTTAGATCTTTAAGATTTGTTATTATTAGACCCTCAAATTTTTAAGCCTGGTTTCCATTCAATTTTCCGTTGATTATAAAAAAAAATGTCAATTATACATTTATTTATCAAGACTCAATGGTAGTAGATTGTAGAAGAATTATTTTTATTTAATTAATTTAATAAAACAAATTTATTTTATTTTAATATGCTTTTCTTTTATTGTTTTCTTCTCTTCCTTTCTCTTCAATCACCGCCACAGTGATGGGTTGGATTCAAAGTAATTTCCTTTATTCTCTAATCTTTTTTCTTTCTTTTTCATTCATTTAAAGTATTAGAACCTTTCTTCTAATTTGATGGCCTATGTTTTTGTCTTAAAATTTACGCAATTTTTTGTGTTGCAGGGTTGGATTGGATTGATCTTGACTAGGGGTGAGCAAAACCAAACCAGAACCGAAAATTGAATCGGAACCGAACCGAATAATCGGTTACCTGAATTTTTGGTTCGTCAAAATTGATAAACCGAATTTTCAGTTCGGTTTTTAGTTCGTTAAATGGTATAAACTGAATTTTTTTACATGTAAAATTCAGTTAAAACCGATTCCAAACTGAAACCAAACCAAAATTCGGTTTAAACCGAATTTCAATTCGGCTTTCAGTTCACAAATTTAAAATTCGGTTTTGCACCGAAAACCAATTTTTGGTTCGGTTTTTGCTCAGCCCTAATCTTGACAATGGTGGAAACTTGTAAAAATGCCTTTGACTATGCATTTTTGGGTATATGTTCTTGGATTTATCATATTTTATTGTTTCTGCATATTATTGATTTATTTCAGGTGAGATATTCTTCTAACTGACACTTGATTCTTCTATTTCTACACTATTAAGATATATAAATATATTTTAATGATTTGGCCATCTTTTTTATGGGTTGTAGAATTTTTCATAGGGCGGTAAATCTTGTAGAAAGGTTTTTAAGGTCATGGTGTGTGTGTTTTAACCCCAAAAAACAAAGTGGTATGTGATGATGATTTTATTATATGAAAGAAGTGATAAAATCAAATTTTCGGATAAGCGCATGCTAATCTTGTTGATCTTTAAAAAAATAGTTTAGAGCCATCAACATTCGGGAACATTTTTTATTTCTTTTAAAGCACAATTTGACTCCATTTTAACAATTTTTATGGCAAAAGTGAATTTGATAAGGGAATCGGATACGCTGCTTCAAAATTTTGTCAACATGACGCCCGAAAAACCGGCTTCAATTAAATTATCTTATACTTTCTATATCAATTTTATTAACTTATTTAGGAAACTCAATTTTTATTGGTGAGACTAAACCTCATTCAAACCTAAATGGAAAATGATTAATTGCATTCACTTTAAACATCTATTTTGTAATTTATAAGCATACGTTCATTCAACATCAAAAATAATTCTAAGCGAGGAAATTAAATAAATCTCCCTTCTCACCTTGGAGGGGAGTTCAAAAAAAAAAGAGCCTAAAACATATTCTACCTTTTAATAAACCCATTTTAAACAAAACCCTTCCTGACATGCACAACACTATAACTTAATCATGTATTTCCACTAATCTTGCCAAGTGGGCTCCTAACACATTATAATCCATTCACATTCATTCACTCATTAACATACATAAGTGAAGCATCTTATTGATCAAGAAATAGTAGTTCCCTAAACATTTATTCTAAATGATATGTACATTCATTTCTAATGAAATATCATAAATGAATTTAAACATTTAGTAAGAAGATCTACAGATCTAGGATTATTTAGGATTATTGGCTTTCAAGATTCATAAATCATTTACTATACAATACTTTATTTAATAAATTTTAGACTCAAAACACTTTAATAGGGTTGGAAAGCTTCCTAGAATGTTAGAGAGTACCGTGACGGCACAAGAGTCCACCGTGACGGCGGACAAGAGTGCCATGACAGCACTGTTCCAATGCTCAACAAGTTTTGACACCCAAAAAAAATTTACTTTGAGACAAAAGAACCTCTTGGAACATCAAAGACTACAGTGATGACATGAAAGTCCACAATGACAGTGGACAATAGTGTCGTGAGAACATTATTCTAACCTTCAAAAGATCCTAAACCCCAAAATAGACTTTTCATAACAAAAGTCTTATTTTTAAGGTTTTGAACAACTTAGGGAGCAAGATCAGTGCAGTGACGGTGGACAAGAGTGCCATGATGTCACTGTTTATGACCCGAGAAATTTCAAAATAAAAATTTAATGAATCTAGCTTTAAAAGAATGAAAATAAAAACCAGAAGTGGAAATAAAAACCTCAAAAGCCAATAACAATATCTAATTATTAGTAGTTTAAAAATGCAAGAAAAGTAAAGAGGAGAGTTTAAGAAATTACTTTGCCATCAGATTTGGGGCTTAAGGGTTTTACCAATTTTCAAGAATCCACTCTCCTTGTGTTCTTTAATCGAAATTTCCAAGTTTAGGTTTATGTTGATTTTACTTCTTAAAATCTACCAAAATGGTCCATTACTTTATATATCTAGTGATGAATGAAAATAAAAGGAAATCACAATAATAATAGTTAATTTGGTTTTCAAATCAAGTATTTCCTTTGAAATCTCCAAAAACTTGCTTAAAATCCCCAGAATCTCACTTGAGATTTTAAAAATGCTAGGAATAGTAAGGAATAATCCTAGATTTTACCAAAAGACCCTTTTAGTTTTAGAAGATAATCTATGTATAGCCATTTTTATGTTTTCGACTTAGACACGTGTCAGGCCTGTCAGATGACGTAACTCCCAAGGATAAAAAGAGTGTCGTGACGGCACTAAAGAGTATCGTGACGGCACTAAAGAGTATCGTGACGGCACTCTTATGTGTCATCTACCACGTCAACGTTCATGCTCCCCAAGAAAGGACGGAGTACCGCAACGATACTCTTCACCGCTACGATGGCACTATTCTAGTGCTACTACGGTAATCCTTAACTTTGCCAACACAATGCACTATACACTGTTACGGTAGTCTTTTAGGGAAGACCGCTCGAAACACAAGAGAATTTATACAAAAACATGTATCGGATCTTCGATCCGAAAGAGAACTAGTCAAAAATCCTTTTGGAAAAGAAATAACCAATTAATGGAACACCACGCACTCAGGCGTGGTTGGGGATCACAAAAATGTGCACGTTTATCTGTAAGTGTAATAAGAGATTGTTTCACTACTTTAGCATGTTTATAACAAATTCAAATTCAAATGTTTCTCAAGACTTCTTAAAGATTACAAAAATGACCACAAAGAGACTCATAAATAAAGCACAATGGTTTTACTTGGAACCCTGTAAAGAAAACTTTACTAGAGTTAGGATTTTGAATTGTTTGAATAAATATTGAATTTGTTACAAGCACCTAATTTTCATCAGGCAAAAACTAAGCATTAACAGTATGGGTGCTTGAGGGGCATGCCTTTAGTAATATGGGTTCAACAACAAGGTTTAAGGGTTAGTGGGGATGGGTTTAGATAAAGACTAGGGTGACCTAAGTTTGATGGATTGGAGCACTGGCTAAGCTTAAGGAAAGGTATTTATAGGTCAAGTTTAGACACTTAACTTGGGTGACCTCAAAGTAAAGAAAAGTTGACTAAAGATTGTCTTAGACTTAAGGGACTAAAGACAATTGCTAGGGTTTATGGAAACCTAAATGAAAGATTGTTAAGCATACCATTCGTTAAATGATGCACGCTTTGATATACTCGCTGCCATTTTTATTTTTTGATGTTTGTGTTGAATAAGAGTAACAATAAGTGTCCACAATCAAATTTTTCTATAAATAAAGATTCTAAAAAGATACAACTCTTAAAAACCTAAAAATACAATTCTAATCTAATTATTTTCCCCAATCAAAAACCCTGAAACCCAATCATTGCCATAATATCTGATATACAACTATAAATAACTAAACTAAATAATAAAGGTTTCAAATTAAAAAATAGAGAAAAATTGTCAATGATAATAAAGAAGCCGATGAAGGAATAATCTCTAAGAAATCTAGGGTTTCAAATATATCAATATAAAAAAAAAGACCACAATTAAGAGAGAATATAAAGATTCAATCTACAAAAATGGCCAGAGCGAAAGGAAAAGTATGTACAAAAATGGTCAAAGCGAAAGGAAAAGTATGGTCTCTTGTGGAAAAACGGCCACAGCCTAAAAAAAAGGCTTAAAAAAAACCCAAAAATTATGAATAACACTCCTCATAAGAAATGAAGAGTAATTGAGGAAAATTTATCTTCAACTGAATCTGAGTTTGACTATGAGGAGATCTCTAGTTCTAAACATTTATATGAATATGGCGCCGATGATTTTTCTATGAAAGATATGGATTTATTTCTCAATCTAAACTGTGTAGCAACTTTTGCAATTATGCCTCCTTTCAATTTTTCATCAGTTATTTCTGCCAATAGCATTGAATTTATGCCTAACCAAATAGAAGAACAAATATTTTTCTTCTTGTTTCCCTTTGGATTGTTTAATGGGAAATTTAATAAAACTTTCCTATGTTTTACTTATATCTACATTTTTCATCCCTGTCTTTATTTTTTGGACAAAAAACTCATTATTTTATATTTCCGTTGACATTAAAGCCCTTATGTCTATTTTTTTTTTTTGTTAAAATAACGGTAGAAGGATTAAAATGTAATTTTACGGATCATTTTTAAAAAACTAAAGAAATGAATGACTGAAATGGAACTTTTTCCTATTTTCTTCCTCCTCTAGCCAAACTTCGCACTACATCCATCAATGCAAGCCTCTCTTCCGCCCTCGACCTAACCATTTTTTGTTCCGATCAACACCAATACTGGCCATAGCTCCGCCTCTCTCCACCAATTTCTGCAAATCGAAATCCATTCAAATTGAAGAACAGGAAAGATAGTTCCAATAACAGAAAAGCATCTTCACATACTACAAATATTAGAATGAAGCTCCAGAGCTCCACCATTGCCCATACGTGTATGACTAGTTAATAACTAAAATTTTAACAAACCAACAAAATGTTTTCACTTGAACAACTTTTGTGGATTCACATCAATTCCAAAATCTCCCATAAAATGAAATCAAAATCCAATTTTAATTCATTTGTTTATGTAACAATAACAACAAGATTTTAATCGGTTATTACAAATAAGCACTTGGCAATGTAACTAACTAACTAACTAACTACTACTATTATGATTTCTTTTTTGGTTATACTAGTATTTTACCCGCGCGTTGCACGGGGCGGGTGTTAGTAGTTAGTCAGAAATTGAATTTGTATTTATTCTATGTTTTAAATTTTGTCATTAGACTATATTTAATTAATTATTTTTCTTAAATAATTAATTATGTATAGTCCCA
>CATIWJ010166333.1:0-11274 GCA_949640765.1 Croton laevigatus | reverse complement strand
CATCGAAAGGAATGGGACTAAAGCCCATGAATATTTAAGGAGCTATGTGAAGAAAAACCTAACCTTGTTGACTGGAGATCCCAAAATCTTGGTTCAATGGAACAACCTAATTGCATAGACCTTATTAGCCACTATAGGGGTTTAACCCTATGTTCATTCTTATGATGAAAACAGTGATAAAATTTGTTAAGGTTAAGCTATGCTTTTAATGACTCTTTGTGTGTCAAAGGTTGAACAAAAGAGGTCACCTATGTTAGAGTAAAGTGGGGCCGCTTTAAAGAGGCTAATGGGGCTTAGTTTTCTAAAACTCTCGCAGAACCAGGCGATGTCCATGACCATAACGGACATAACCGTATGAACTAAAAACCATGTTATGTTGTTATTTGTGTTCGGTATGTCATTGTTTACACAAACGGCAGAATAGTTCAAGGACATCGCGTCTACTAGTCAGCCAGTAAAATAAATATACTTGCATAAGGGAAGGTTCAAAGGTTGAAGCCTACCTATCCTATGCAGATATTAACTGTAGAGTCTTATCACCACTTTGAATTTTTGAAAATTCTTGTTTTCAATTTCCATTCATGTAGGGGATTGTTGGATATTTATGGCATTAAGTAATTGACTATGTGTCAATTTTGAGCATAATAATTTAATAGAAAAATTGCATTTGAATAACTTAAAAAATGTCACTGTATACTACGTAATAAGAGCTTTCTAGCGGTATATTATATGCTCAAAACGGATTAAAGGTGAATGAGAAATTACATACCCGCACATCGTGCGCGTCGTGAATGCCGGACTGAGTTAGGTTACTGCGGGCCAAGCCTATTTGTTGCTGCCCATAACTTTCATGTCCAGCTAATATCACATCAGTTTGCACATAAACTGATTGGTTTAATTCTTAATGAAAATTGCTTTAGTTTTCTTAATGTTGAAAGGGATTTAAATTGCTTTAATTGGCTTTGATTTCTTAACGTTGAGAATGATTAAATCCGTGGCAGTTTTAATGTTTTAATCCCCTTAATGGCCATTTATGTTTATTAATGTCCTTGTCTAGTAAGCTTGCCTATAAATCGAACTAGAATTTGCTTCTCTCAATACCGTATACTCCAGGCTTTCATTCTAATTTCATAAGCAAAATACTTCCGCAAAATTATATATTTTTTTCTTCTATTTTTGTTTGGCAAGCTTTAGCTTTAGGGTCCAGTGATAAGACTCTACTTTGGTTCGGTTCGCTTACGTAGCCGTTGTATCCTGGGAGACGATTGTCATAGCGGGCAAATTTCGTCTTAAGGAAACTGTTTATACAGGCCTTAGTTTTCTTCTATTCCAACTACTTCATTGTTAAGGGTCCGGTGATAAGACTCTACCTCGGTTCAGTTCGCTTATGTAGTCGTTGTATCCTGGGAGGCGATTGTTATAACGGGCAAACTTTGTCTTAAGAAAACTATTTATACAGGTTTCGGTTTTCTTCTATTCCTACTACTTCATTGTTAAGGTTTATTTTTAAGTTACAATTTTATTATTTTGTTCATTGTAATTTATTTTTATATTATTTGCAATTTCTAATTAATTAATATTATTATATTATTATATTTCTTCTATTTCCGAACTAACGGATTTAACAGGAATTGAAATGGTTACTGCATATTTTGTTTTGATGATATAAGTGTGAACTTGAATTTTGGTTCAAGTTTGTTGCTTCAGAAGGTTAGTTTTGATGATGTTAAAATAGTTTTGTTAAGAAACCCTAATTAACTCTTTGCTAATTTTAGCTGAAAGTTTAATTAGGATTAACTCTTTGCTAATTTTAGCTGAAAGTTTAATTAGGGTTATGAATAATATTATCGTATTGATCCCTCAATTTTATTTAAATAATGTATTGTCAAGATGAGTTTATATTTATAAATAAATATAAACTATTGACACTATTATATGACCTTTTGAATAAATTAATTTGTTAGTTACCAAATTTGCCAAATTAATTTTAAATGGATAGTCATATAATTTATGTATTTTCTAAATGCTATTATGAATAATTTATTAGTTGATAGAAATTAAGGATTTTACCCAAAGGTAAAATTAATATATATATATATATATATAGACACACACACATAGCGTAGCCAGCCTGGTGGCAATAATAGCAGCTGTGTCTGACAAGCAGTGACATTCGGTGAAGAAATAGAGGAAGTAAAAAGAAGAGAGGGGGAAGAATAGATGACAGAGGAAGAAGAAGGAGGAGGAGTAGAATCTGTATTTTTATTTTTTTAAATCAAAACGGTGTCGTTTTGATATGAAAAAATAGAGTTAATGAAATGATGCGTTTCATTATAAATAAAATGGTACCGTTTTGAAAGTTTCTTTCTTCTCCTTTTTTCTTTCTTTCTTCTTCCGCCGGCGCAACTCTACAACTCCGACTATCATTACCAGAGCACTAAAACTTGTAAAAATACTGTACTATAAAAATACTGTCTATTAATTCTAACTCATTTATGCCTAAATATTTTTCTTTTATTTCTTATTTCAATTTTTTTTATTTTATCATTAATAATAATTTAATTGGATCCTTATTAATTATTTTTAATTAAATGTCCAAATATTAATTAATTGGGTCTCCAATTATTTTTATACCAAACTAAACCATTTTAATAAATTTTATAGTGTTTTTGACTTAATTATAACGGTCTTACAATTTATTTAAGTTTATAAATTAATTAATTCTCAAAATAATTACAATTTAATTAACTAATTAAGCTAGAGGACTAAATTAAAAAAATAAATTGCATTTAGGGTTCAATTACCTAAGAAAATAGAAAGAATGGATGAAATTGAAAAGCTAAATAAACTTCTAGGCCACATAAGTAATATTTAAAAAGTTGGAGGATGAAAAATGAAGAATGTCGTCTTCTTCCTTCAGCTCACGTTGAAATTTTCCATTTTTCTGGCCAAACTTTAAACCGTTGCTCATGACTCCGGTGACAAAAATAGCCAAATGAGGTACTGTTGGAGTTATCTTTTCACCCTCTATCGATCTATGGCATAAAATTCGATGGAAAATGACAAGAAATTAAAGGAATAAAGCTTGAACTAAGCTGGTTGGCATGTTGCTTGTTTCCTCATTTTTTTCCCCTAAAACTTCAAAGGGCCAAGGCCCATTTGGCCCCAACGTTGCTCCACCATTACACACACACACACAAAGATGATATACACATTTGTTAATGTTTATTTATTTTCTTATAAAGTTGAATGGCATTACAATTAAAGTGATGATATGTATTATTGTGTTTACCGAAAGGAAACCTATAATATATTTAATATGCTTGTTACTTGTCTGAATCTATTAATTAGTGAGCATGTATATGTTTGTAGTTGTTAACCTTCACTCTCAAGCTTCCTTTATTACCTTTTTTACTAGTGTGAATTTCTCTGAATGGACTGAACAAGTCACTTTCCATTTAGGTAGTTATGTTTCTGACTTAGCACTATTAGAGGATAAGTTTGCTGACCTCAATAATACTAGTATTGAGGCTGAAAAAGCACAACATAAGCATGGAAAAGGTCCAACAGGCTATGCTTGAATTTTATGTGAATGACAATAGCTAACAACATTAAATCTAATCTTCCCAACAATGAAAATTAGAATGCTAAAGATTTTCTGAAGTTGGTGGAAGAAAAACTGTTTGCACTTAAAACTGTTGTGTATTTACTAAATAGGGTTTCTAGTAAGTTAGTCCCTAAAACTCCTTTTTGAGTTTTGGATTGGAAGAAAATCTAGTTTAAAATACTGAATGTTTAGAGTTGTCCAGCAAAACATGAATTTATAATTTACATGAAAGAAAATTGGATTCTCGAATTAATGGTTACTTTTTAGGTTACCTAAAAAAATCCAAAAGGTACAAGTTTTACTGTCCAAACCATAGTTCTAAAATTGTTGAAATAGTAAATGCCAAATTTTTAGAGAATCGTAAGGTTAGTGGGAGTGTTGAAAATCAAGCTGTGGATATTAACGAAATAAGGGTTAATGTTCCATTACCCATAAATGTTCCTAATCCAATAGCTATAACTAATGTTGTCCCTATTTTGGAAGAACAAAATGATCATGAACAACATTTGAATAATGAAATAGCACACCATAAAGAACCTAACTTACCACTAACTCATATGAATGAGCCATATGGAATAGCTTTAAACAAACTTGTAAAGGTTAGATGGTCGACTATTCCTGATGATTTTGTGGTTTATTTACAAGAGTCAAATTTTGATTGTGAGATTAATAATAATCTTGTTTTATTTTCACAAGCCATGGCTAGTGATAAGTCTAAAAGATGGATTGATACCATAAAAGAAGGGTTAAAATCAATAGCTTAAAACAATGTCTAAGTTCTTATAGACTCGCTAGAAGAATGCATAAGAGTTGGTTGTAAATAAGTCTTTAAGACCAAAAGCTACTCAAATGGCAATATTGAAAGATATAAAGCTAGAATTGTTGCCAAAGGTTACTCTTAGAAAGATGGCATTGATTATAAGGAGACATTTTCATCTATTTCAAAGAAATATTCTTTGAGAATAATTTTGATATTAGTAGCTCATTTTGATTTAGAACTACATTAGATGGATGTGAAAACAACCTTTCTAAATGGGAATATCGAGGAGGAAGTTTATATGGATCAACCTGAAGGTTTTTCCATTAAAGATAAAGAACAAATAGTGTGCAAATTAAAGAAATCAATATTTGGACTTAAACAAGCTTCCAAATAATTGTATATTAAGTTTTATAATACCATTACTTTCAATTTTGAAGAGATTACCGTTGATTGGTGTATTTACCAGAAAATCAATGGAAGTAAGTTTATATTTTTGGTTCTGTATGTTGATGATATTTTGCTTACTACTAATGACTTAGGTTTATTGCATAACACTAAAAAATTTCTTTCTAAGAATTTTGAAATGAAAGATATAGGAGAGGCATCCTATGTGATATGAATTTCAATATTTCATAAGAGATCAAAAGGTTTATTAGGATTGTCTTAGAAAGCCTATATTATGAGAATTTATGAGAAATTTAACATGAGCAAATGCTTTGCAGGTTCAGTCTTTATTCAAAACACAGATAAATTTAGTGTTATGTAATGTCCAAAGAATGATGTGAAACGTAAGGAAATGGAAACTATTTCATATGCTTTAGTTATGGACAGTTTGATGTATCTTCAAACTTGTCACACCCGAAAATTCAATTAACGGAGTGTAAACGGTATCACAGGGACTCAATTGTAAAATTAAAGGAAGTTTATGGACTAATTTGTAATTTTAAGGATTTATTTGAAAAGCAAAAATAAAAAAGGGGACTAAGTTGTATAAGAAAAATTCTAGGGTATTTATGTAGAAATTTTTATTTTAAAATAATAATAATAATAATAATAATAGGGTTGTGCATCGGTCGGATTTGGGTCAACCCGAACCGAGCCCGACCAATTCGAAAACTGAATTTCTCCTATATTTGAACCCGAACCGAATCCGACAACATAACTAAACTGAACCGAACGGTTTCAGTTTGGTTCGATCGGCTCGAAAGTTTTGGCCAAAAATAAAGAAAAATTATCGGGTTGATCGGGTTTTCTCCGATTTAACCCGAACCGAGACCTGATTTTCCTTAATATTAAAATTCGAACCAAACCGATCAACCCGACTAAACCAAACCAAAAACTTTTGTTCGTTTTGGGTTGATCGATTCGGTTTGAATTTTGCACACCCCTAAATAATAATAATAATAATAATAATAATAATATATACCTCTGTCTTTTTCATTTCTTTACATTTCAAACAGCATGCTTAGGTTGAAATTTAGTGTTGATAATTTGATGTTCGGGTTAGGTGGATTAAAATATTATTTATATATAATTAAACTACGTGAAAGAAAAATTGATAGGCAAAGGTGGCAGCTTTGCATGGCAATTTTTCTGTGACTGAGGTGGCAGTCGGATGTTTAAAGAGAAACAGAGATGAGGACTTGAAGTTTATCTTGTATGACCTGCTGACTAAAAGAGAACCATCAAACTGAATATATTCCCTCTATTTTGGAAACTATACTTTGAAGGTTTGAGAATTTGGTGAGCATCTAAGATGGTTTAGGGGTAAGGTGTAAAGTTTTAGAGTAGTAAATAAGTTAGTGAAAAGGCACCAGCCGTGAGAACCGAAAGGAAGGAAAGAAGGAATAGAATTTGAAACTTGTGTATTTTGATTTCCCTATTAAACTTAAAATCTAAGACTGGAAATTATGAGCCGGACGTGGGAAGGCAGATTTATAGTCGGACTATCGATCGAAAATCCGGACAACCTGGAAGCTTCTCAAGCTAATTTTAGGAGCTCCAATCGCCAAACAAACATTCCGAGCATAGTTTCGGACCAGTGACATCCAAAGGAGTCGATTGATACCCCACCAATAAGTATTGGGCCGACTCGGGTTATCGGGTCTGTAAAACCAGACTCAAAAGCACAGCGGGCGAAGGAGAAGACCCCGATGCACACTGTTTCTGTGTTTATCCAAAACAATGCAGTTTTGGATAAATTGTCATTTTGGTCCCTGAAGTTTCAGGCGCCTGTAAGTAAGCCCTCCCGCATTTCGATTTGGTTCCTGAATTCAGTTTAATTATGCAATTAAGTCCTCCAGTCTTACAAATTAGCCCTGAACTTTAGTTAATTTTGCAAATTGACCCCTCTGTGTAATAATTTAACCTAGAAGTACTTTAATTATTCAATTAAACCCTTCAGAATGCTAAATTGACCCTAGAACTTATTTTTTATCTTCAATTTAGCCCAACAAAATATAAAAACTTAGGAAATTAATTAATTTATGAAGTTTAAATATTTGGGGACCCAAAGTTTAGTTATCAGATTTATTAAAATATTTAATTATTATTTATAGGACTCAAAAACACCAAAAAGCGTAGAAATTGCACATAAGAATAACCTGCAGACGAATTACCATGTTTGGTACTATTTAGTATTTGAACTGAATTTGATTTTAAATATTTATTTTAAGTAATTAATATTTTTACTGCATTTAAATGACTAATTGTTGGGAACTTGAACACAATGATTGCTAAATTTTTAATACCGACACGGTAGCCGCAGGCACGATGCTATTAGTGCGACAAAAGTGAAATTGTGATATTGAGTAAATAATTGAATTTTGAAATGATATTTGAATCGAATATGACTATATGGTAAATGAGATTGTATTTTATACTCTACGTGGTCATGGAACCTATTGGTAAGTATATATCGATATATGGGCAAAACTCTTGTACAGGTGATACAATGAAATGTGATAATGAAATGAAAATAAACGGGCATAACTACGGGTTATGGCCCATAGAATGAAATACGGGCATATCGGTGGAATACGGCCCCAATGATTGAAAAATCGGCGTATATGAGAAATATGGCCGACATGAACAGCCCTTGGTCTTATCCTTGGAATCCAATAGAGCCAGTAGAGTAAAATGTATTTACTTATTTGAAATGAAATGTGTTTTGATTTGATAAATCGTATTTGATAAATGATCAGTATTTAATATGATTATTATTGAAATATTTTTTTTTGAAATGAATTCGTCAACTGTCTTAAAACAATATTGTGTTATATATCTGTACCCATTGAGCATAGAGTTGCTCAGCGAGTTATTTTTATAACTCGTAGGTCCGCACTTAGACGACTCAGAGGAACAGCAGTTACTTGGTCAGTTCCTAGAGGACATACTTTTTTTAGCAAACTTTTGTTTATTATAATTTGGCATGTATATATGTGTAAATAAGTTACCATGTAGAATATACATATATGCTGTATATGTTGGTGTGTTTAATGTTTTAATAAATCTTAACTTTATATTATTTTAATATAGTTTATCGGTAGATAACAGCGTCGTGACACCTCAATTTGGCTTATTCGTAAGACGATTTGGGGTGTTACAAAACTTGTACCGGACTTGACATTATTTTTGCAATATAGATACTGGATAGACATAAAAGTAATTCTAGTATTAATCATTGGAAAGTTGCAAAGAAAGTGTTAAGATATCTTCAAGGAACAAAGTATTATATGCTCACTTATAAAAGGTCAAATCATTTAAAAGTGATTGGATATTCATATTCAAATTTTGCTACGTGTGTTGATGGTAGAAATTCAATGTTTGATTATTTTTTCCTATTAGCTGAAGGAGGAATCTTATGAGAAAGTGCAAAACAGACTATCATTGCTTTATCCACTATGGAAGTAGAATTTATGGCTTGTTATAAGGCTACAATTCATGCATTATGGTGCGAAACTTTATTTCAGGTCTTGAAGTTATCAACACAGTGAGTAGACAGCTGAAAATTTATTGTGATAATTCTGCCATAGTTTTCTTCTCTAAGATCGACAAATACTCTAGAGGAGCAAAACATATGCAGTTAAAATATTTTGTTATGAAAGAGAAAATTCAGAAACAAAGAGTGCATATAGAACATATCAGGACAGATCTTATGGTTGCAGATCCCCTGACTAAAGGTTTACAACCTAAGACCTTTAAAGAAATGTGCTTAGGATAGGGCTGTACTGATGATTAATAATGATGTTTATGATTTTTTTATAACAATCTTGAGCTTAGTTATGACATGTTTCTGAATTCTATATTTCTCATTTATTATGTTTATGTATACATGATTGATTGAATGGGAAATTAATTGATGTTTTCATAACTATTATGTGCACTTTATGTGATTTATATACAAATTATGAACTTGATATAATAAGTTCTTAATGTAGTGGTATATGGAAGGGAGAATGTGATTATTAGGGGTGAGCAAAATTTTTCAAAAATTAAAAACCGCCTAATACCGAACCAAACCCATCAGTTCGGCTCGATTTTAAAGATAGGAAAATTTTGGTTTTCGGGTTTGAAGTCAGTTCTGGCAGTTTGTGAATTGAACCGAACCGAATCGATATCAATACTACGCCATTTAGGCTTAAATTATACTTAACCTAAATTAAAGATCTTATCTATTCTTCTTTATCTCATTTCTTCCAATTCTAGAATCCTTTCCTCAATGTCGCCTTCCTCCTCTCTCCTCCTTTCTTTCTCTTTCCTCTTCCTTTATTACCGAAAATTCATCCACCTTTCTTTCCTCTTCCTTTATTACCACCACCACTCACCGCCACTAATCGATCTTCTCCTCCACCACATAGCCTTCTACTTCTGAAATTGCAAAAGCCTAGCCACCAAATCTACCTTTTCTCTAAAGCTTTAGCCGAAAAAATCAACAATTATTGATTCCCAATAAAGATCGACGCTATGGCAATGATGATTGGTGGTGTGGCAATAGAAATTGGTATAAGATCGTGAAGACCAGATCTTCGGGATCCAAGGCCTTAGTTTGGCTAAGAGCCGTCCTTTCCTATTTCCTATCTCTTCGTCCCATTCAAGAAAGCAATTAAGGCATAAGATGAACCCAAAGCGTGCAGATAGAGATAGGGGTGAGCAAAACCGAACCAAAATTGAACCGAACTGAATAATCGGTTAACCAAATTTTTGGTTTGGTTTTCAGTTCCTAAAATTCATGAACCGAATTTTTCGGTTTGGTTTTTGGTTCATAAAATTCATAAACCGAACCGAATTTTAGACGTAAAAAGTGTAAAAAAACTGTATCCAAACCTAAATTGAACCGAAATTTGGTTAAACCAAATTTTCAGTTTGATTTTTGGTTCATAAATAATATATTCGATTTTGAACCGAACCGAACTGGTTTTGCACACCCCTAGATGGAGAATGGCAAAGACGGTGGCTGAGATAGAGCAACAAATTTGTAGGGAAAGAGGTAGTGACAATGTAAAAATTATAAATGGTTTTGGACATAGTTTTGGAATTAAAGAAGATTTTGTTGTTTGTTGTTTTTTTTTTTTTGTTTAAATATTTCGAGACATTTGTGCTGTTGCCTTTGAGAAAATATTCTACTAATTGCATAGTATTCTGTTTAAGCAAGTGTCAAACTTGTTATCCACTTCATTTTTAGTGATTCATTTAAGTTTTATGGTCAAATGCCTGAGAACGAAAATCTTTCACTGATGTCCATTTGCTGTTATGGTTATTTTTTATCTTTATTTTTTGTTAAATTTTTTAGCAGGTTTTTATTATGTTAACTTCTTTTATCACAAGGATTTGTGAAGTTGTTCTAAATGTTAAGCTAATTGTATATTTGCACGCATTGATTGGATGATTGTGCTTCCATTGATGAATTCTAATTTTGATTTGATTAGATGATTTGCATCCATTCAAAATGTGAATATAAAATTTGGTTAAAAAATGAACCGAACCGAAAATGAATTCGGTTTCATTTTGGTTTTCCCTATGCTCGGTTCGGTTTTTGGTGTCATTTTTGGAGTTTTGGTTTTTTTGTCAATTTTGAGACCAAACTGACTTTGCTCACCCTTACCGATTATATTGTGTATGACTGTCAAAACTTTTTTTTATCACAAGGATTTGTGAAGTTGTTCTGAATGTTAAGCTAATTGTATATTTGCATGCATTGATTGGATGATTGTGCATCCATTAATGAATTCTAATTTTGATTTGATTAGATGATTTTGGATCCATTCAAAATGTGAATATAAAATTTGGTTAAAAATTGAACCGAACCAAAAAAATCAATTTGGTTTTCACTCTGCTCGGTTTGATTTTTGGTGTCATTTTTAGAGTTTCGGTTTTTTGTCAATTTTGAGACCAAACCGACTTTGCTCACTCCTAGTGATTATATTGTGTATGACCGCCAAAACCCACATTATATAACTTATTGTGTTGAAGTTCTTATGATGACTAATGGTTTATAAGATTGAATTTTTGCTAGCCTTATGATTGTACTATTAAATCTAATGGTGAAAACATCGGGCCAAGTGGGAGAAAATAAGAAATATGGCATATGATGTTTAGGCTGTAACATCCCGTTTTTCATTTAGTCAGTAATTTATGAGTTACTAGTGCTCCTGTCAGGAGTTCTGAGTTTTAAGGCATAAAAGTGGCGGAGTTGACTTCGAAGTTTATGCTAGTATTGATTGGATTTAAGATAAACTTTTTTGTTGTCATTTAGTATTGTTAAGTTGGGCCACTTAGTCTAAGACTTAAAGAGTATAATGATTGTTTAGCCAAGTTATTTCATGGACCTTAGAGCTTAGTACTTATGAATTGGGCTAGGATGGATGTTGGGCCTTAATGGAAAGAAATGGAAGACAATTTATGTGGC